>WJFB01000010.1:0-25279 GCA_009870185.1 Pygmarrhopalites habei
CTAGACCCTTAAAGACCCTTATGTGGTGACCTTTAGCCCTTCGAATTTTCAAAAACTAAATATGTGAAAAAAAATTCCCAGAAATGGGCTGTCTTTTGACACCAAACCCAACTCTCCACGATGAAAACTCTTGAAATGAAAAATTATTAACTTTATAAGTGACTTTAGGCCCACCCTGTACACACATAGCACACACTTTTACGATACACTCTCCTCTTCCTCAAGTAAAGTGAGATTAGTTTTGTGCGTGTGTCTGTCCATACTATTATTGAAGATTATCAATGATTAATAATGTTATCTCTCTCTTTCTTTCTACCCCGACCTAGAAATTATTTGTGTGTCATCCAAATTTGATTATTACTGTGCATAATACGCAATATAAATTGACACAAGGTATTGACATGGTGGACCAGAAACAAAAAAACAATTACAGTGTAGACACGATATCGAAAAAAATTCTCTCCGGACCAATCCACACACACGCTGTGTGCTCAGTTAAAGTGTGTGTGTATTGTGGATAATACTTTTTTGCACAGCAGGGGAAGTTCTCCATGTCTTCAATAATCCCGTAAGAACAGGGACGGAGGACTCAGCTGAGCATCAGTCAGCCATTGTTGATTTGCAGTCAGTCAAATTAAAATTCATGCAATGAGAATTGTGGACTACAAGCCAAATGCATTATCTCCCCTCCTCCTACGTTAAGGTAGTCAGGGTGAAAACAAAACAACACATAACACAATCCTCCTTTCAATTGGATCCCTCCATTCTGCAGTGTGTGTGTAAATACAAGTAGAGATGTTCATTCATGATCTGCATACATTATTTCACTCAATATAATACACAATCAAAATGTGTGTGTTTGTGTTTGTGTGTACTTCGCCCCGACAGAGTTGAGTGAAAATTTTCCCTGCTCTTTTATAATCCAATTCTCTTTTTCATTTGGGATTGACTGTGTGTGCCTATGTGTGTGCCTGTGTGTGTGTTTGACGGCTCCATGTACAGCCGAACAGATCCACGTACCCATGCAGAGGGATGGAGTGAAAAAACGTGACTCACGCCAAAAAACACACAAATGATCACATTGTTAAATCCCACCACACTGTCTTTGCCTCCTATTCAAACTGGACCAATTATTTTTTCACCATATTATTTATCTAGGTTTGATCCACCTGGCTCTCCTCCTCCTCCTCTGCCTCCTTCTCTATCAAGGAAGGACAAAACAAAAGAGAGACAAAGTTATACAAGATGCGAGTCAAATTTTATTATTATGAGGAGCATCCCTCCATTATCCATTATTGTGTGTGTTTTGCACAACTTTTTTGATGAAATTTTTATGCTACTCAACATACACACAGACACACACGGGTTCAACTCAAATTAAAATGAAATATTGGCATCATCATCAGTTCTGCATGCCTCTCTACATCTCTCCCAGGCCAGGCCTGATCTTCTTCGCTCGTGGTGTTTGTGTGTGTGACGGATTTTTTTAGCGTGTGTTGTGTGAGTGTGTCGTGTGTGATCCATTGTAATGTCGTGGTTGATTGATTTATTCAAAGTCTGAACAAGTTTTTTGGACAAATATTTTTTCTGAGTCTACTACATCTTGAGGATAGAGCAAAGTGTGTTTGTGTGTGTGTGTGTCTGTGTGAGTTGGAGCTCAATGGAGCTTGAAGGAGGCAGAAAATTGTGAATTTCTTACTTTTTAAGATAATCATGTTCAATTGATGGTAATTGGCAATGCTTAGTTATTTCTCGTGGGGAATGAGTCATGACGCACCTTTGCCTCTAACGTTTTCTACCATCATCTTGAGATCTTCTACTCCTTTTACATTTTTCCCGTAGAATGACTCAATTAAAATAGATCTCTTCTGTCGATCAGGATCTTGGCTTTTCTAATTAAATTCTATGCAAATTTTTTTATTAATTACATCCTAATACGTCTAAAAGGTTCTTCTTTCTCTCGTTTCTCCACACACGAAACTCTGGTCATTACTGGTCAAATTTGTGTACGTATTTTGAAACAATTTGTTAATTTATTAGCAGTACATAATTACGAAGAGTGTCAATTTTCAGTTTCAACCTAGACAAAAATCTTAATTAATCGAATATATTTTTATGGAGTTATGGTCGTAATCTCCAAGTTTTCCATTCCATGAAAATGTGTATTTTGAGAAAAAGATTACTCTTCCCTATTTTTGAAAATATTATTTTTTCTCAGCTTTTTTATCACGTGGATTTCGATTGGAGTTTTTTAAAGTTGCTGAGATTAGATGTACTTTTTCTTCCTAGATTTTTCCCCATATTCACATCTTTTGCTCCTTTTCCTTCTAGTTTCTTGTGATTATGAGTCTGGGATATGAGGATGATGATGATGGGTGAGCTATAACATGGAATGATGATTGTCCTCTCATTAGTAAAGAGAGTGTGTATGGGAGTACAGACCAGGATTAGTATGTGAATAGTTCCACCTTCATGAGTATGCAATGCACTTGCACGCCCTGCTAATTTTTATAAATTCTGTATAGCTCAAATACACTCTGTGTACTGCATTATGCTTGTTTATTTGTTAAAACACACACACACGTTTTGATTTACTCGTTACTTGTATTTTTAACATACTTGGGAAGAAGCATATCTGGCACACACACACAAACACAGAACACAGTACATACACACAATTGTCGCATCCCTGATATTTCCACAAATTAATAAGGAGTACAAAAGGAGCACTGACTGTCCATTATATTTAATCTAAAACCTCAATTAATGTACTTAACTCTAGACTGTCACGAAGTGTATGACAGTAGCAATTTCCCGGCATTTTTACAGAAAATAATTTGATCTTTGATTTCCACGCAATGGAATTTTAAAAATTCCTCACATTTTTTAAAAAGTAGGTGAATTTTGCATAATTTTTGAGCCAAAGGTTGTCAGGAGGAGTGTGACCCTGTGTATTCAAATGTAGAATTCTAAATATAGATCTAAAATCAAATCTTGTTATTGTCTTGTGCCGGCTCCCAACTCTTTACAACGGTACACACTCACACACACACACACACGCAGAGAAGAGAGTACAAAGTGTGCAACCGCAGAGTAAATAAAATGAAAAATTGAGGATCAATCACAAACAATTGTGTTTGTGTGTGTGAGTAAATCCGATATAACAATTTTTTTCAGTCTATTTAAAGGCTGGATCTCATTCTAGTGCATTGCCTCACAATTTATGTGTATATATGTATATATGTGTAAAATGTATGCCAAATTTGGGCAAGTTGGCTATTTACACAAGTCTCTTGTCAGGAGATTAGACGGATTCGTGCAACTGCGGTTTCTCTCTCAACTCAACTCTGTATTTGTTTTTGTGTCCTCCAATTTCCTCCCAATTTTTTCTCTGCATAAAAATCCTTTTCCCTATCCTCATTCGTAACGTACATCCTCGTTATCTTTGTACACTGTGTGTGTACAACACACACACACATCTCGAAAGGAGGAAGAGTTAAAAAGATTGTTGTTATGTACAACTTTGATGTCATTTTGCTCTCGTGTATTAATTATTTTATGACATGATTATATCGCATGGCCGAAAAAGCAGCTATGCTAATTGTCAAAAAGAATAGAGCTCAAAAAACACAAACACACACACACACCTGCACCCTGCACATCAATGTTTCAATGCACTCTTTTTGATAACCAAAATATTTGAGTAATAATAACAATACGTATCAGAGAGTCTCTTCCACGCTACACAAATCCACACACACAATTTAAATGGGATGAGAATCGGGAGGAGAGGGAAAATAAACAACTCCATTTCTTGATACATACTATAATGCACGTACTGTGTAGTTATATAGTTTAAATGGAATTGCATAAAAATGTGAGGAATTTACATGTTGATACAGTTCTGCATCAGATGAATTTTACATCATGATGATATGGCATAAAAATATTAAATTGTGTGTCTGTTTATGAACCTCTCTCATCCTGATGAACATGATGGATCTCATACACACACACTGCATATGCCATGTATCCCATGTTGTGACAAGGAGTCCATGAATAATACCCTCTACCTGTTGTGTGTGCCTTATGTGTGTGTGTCTTAAAGAAACTGAGGAGTATACTCTATCCTAGTTAGAGGAATTGGCTGCCATGTGGACTCGCTCACTGACGATGCGATCACTCTAACTTATTTACCTACTTTATTTATTTGGAGCGTCTCTCTCTCCTTCTCCCTGTGAAATAACCCCATGTGTGTGTGTGTGTAGACAGTCGTCATGTAAACTACCCAGATAATAATACATCATAATATCATGTGCAAGTTTGTGAAGACTTTTACCGCATCCTTCTTTATTCACATATAAAAGACAAACAAGATGCTCATTATTATAAAAATGAACTACCCTCCCCTCCAATGACCGTTCATTGTGTGTGTGTGTATGTGTGTGTAAATTATGGAATACTCCGAGTCTTTACTATAATATATTTTTATTGACTGTATGAATGATGCAAGTGTCTCATCTCCATAGAAGACTGTTTAGCCAAAATACACGTACATAGTTGTGTGTGTGTCATATTTACTACTTCCATTCCCCAAATTAAATGGACATTGTCTCGAGCCCAGCACAACACAACACACACACACACACGCTAAAAGACGGACGTAATGTCCAAAAAAGTGTGCGTGTGTGTCCAACGTCTTCCCTCCGGCCGCAAGCCACAGCCGATGAGGAAACACATTTAAATTTTTTACAATGAATGATTTGGCACAAATGAACGCATAACGTTCATTGAATTGTTCTCTCTCACCTCTCCATCTGCGTATGTGTGTGCGTGTGTCTTTTCTCAAAATTTTACAATTAAGGAATCCGAGTATAAATTATCATTCTTCCCTGCCCATACCATCGTTTGGGCCACCCAGTTAATGCACCCAAAAAAAGTAAAGTATTCTGATCAACTGTAAAAAATGGATTTTTTTACATTTCCTACGGTACAACCAACCTACTCTAATCCCCTAATCGTATTCTCTCAACAAATTGGCATTTAACAAAAAGGAATTACCTATATTTGAAATTAAAAAAATTCCCTACACACTTTACAATGTATAGTCGATGGAATGTCCATTGTAAAGGCATTTACTACTTGACACCTTAAATTAAGATTCTTTATTCCTGTGAGAAGAAGGAAGAGAAGAGGAGCGTGGATTTTGCGGCCACTTGATGATTTCCCACTTCTAATTAATTCATCTTGAAAGAAATTACACGAGAGAGAGAGATCCTCATTCCACATTGTCTTTTTACAGATTGTGTATTATTTTTAATACCCAATTTTATGATCCATCACCATCAACACACAGACACACACACACAATCGACAGAGTTATTGAGTGAAGGGGGTGTGGATGTGTGTACTATATAATCCATAATGAAGGATAGTAATTTTAATTAGCCATCTTAATTCTTAATTACGACACCCTCTGTAAAACTCCTTTTTCCAATCCTCACATTATTATGAAGCCCCTTTGACTTGCTCTCTCTCTCTCTGTGCTATGCTATGTTGGATCAAATGTTCTCATATTTTTCTCCTCCAAAAAACAGCACACACATTCGATTGTACACCGGTCATACTACAAAGAAACTAGCTCTCAATATTATGCATCAGCTGTTTTTACAAAGCAAAAGAAGCTACGAGAGAGAGAGAGAGATTTAAACTGTGTAAAAAAATGAGGAGAGGGAGAGAAAAGATTCGTAACCAAGTTGAGAGGTAGAAGAGTAGCTCTAGCGTTAAGACAATGGGATGGCCATATATGCAGGCAAGGAGTGTGGAGTGGTGTCAAGAGCACTAGATGAGGGATTTTTGAAGAAGAAACAAAAAAACCATCACAGCTGTGTTACACTGTGTAGTGTGTGTGTGTACCAACGAGAGTACATTATATATGAGTTAAGATAAAAGGTGGGTACAGGTAGGTGATGCACACACACACTGCTAAGAGAGAGAGAGAGGAAGAAGAGGGAGCGAAAAGTTTGGGGTTTGAATGAAATGAAAGGCTTCTCTTCTCAGACATTTTCAGTTTGGACAGACTGACACACTAGCCAAGTAACGGGACTCTCTATACACACGTTCACGTTAGGAGTTAGAATCCTCTTGGAAACACCGTACGAGTCTAAATCCATATGTACGTCCACACACACACAGTACACAGAAACACAACACAGTAGACACACATCCCCTCCTTTATTATGACGTTGTCTGAAACGTACAAACTTTTATATCATCATTTTATATGAGCACAGGTTAACACTGCAATCGCAATCACACACGTATTCTTAAGGTATAGCCAAATGGAGGAATCATGGAACGTTTACAATACAGAATAATATAATCTTAGCAGTGTGTGTGTGTGTGTGTGTGTGTAGCTTTAGCTCTACACAGGATAACGTGTGAAGAGAGGAGAGGGTGAGTTGAACAAAGTCATCCTTTTTTTGCTTATTATATCCGATGAATTAAAGCTGATTGCCAAGTCCATTGTGTGTGTGTGATGTGTGTGTGTGTCTCTGTGGTTTGTCTCTGGGCTTGGAATTTATGGGAGATCCATCATCCCAGTAAAGAAGCTTTTTGTACTTTATTATGCTTTCCTTCTACTCTACTATGCAATGTATGTTATGTCCTCCTCACATTCTTCGAGGTGGACAGAGAGAGAGAGATAATAATATAAATTTGAAGGCACACACACGCATTAAGTCAGAGATGAGTTGATAACTCACCTTCTGCTACTCATGGGAAGGGGATGGAATGGGGGATGATGATGATAAGGTGATCTTTAATCCCTCTGTCAAATAATGAGTGTGTATTATGTGTGTGTGTCTGGGTGAGGGTATCCTGGTAAAATCTTAAATGATGATGATAAAGCAGGGATCACACTTCTGTCCCTCTCTCCACACACACATCACACATGACACCAGCATCGTCATTCCACCTTGTTGTGTCACACCATGTGAAGTTCAAATTCTTAATTCCTTCCCCTACTATGTATAAAGGCGTCTCTTTGTCAAAGATCAAATTCTAATTTCCCTACCTGTCACAACAGTCCGTCAGGTGCATACATTATCTTTGTATCTTTCATAACTCCACACACACACAACACAAACACACGCATAGGGTGAAATTTAAACTAGATCAACAAATAAGTAAAGTAAGGAATAAACATTAACCAAAATAATCATATGAAATGCATTTACAAGGGAAAAATGCATTTTACAAGGAATCCTAGAGAGACTACAAACTTTTCTCTCTCTCTTCTTCAAAAATTGAGTATATAGTTAATGTGTGGTTATTCAGGCTACATGGCTATCGACGATGTATGAAAACTCATCAACTATATAAATATACTGTCTGTGTACAAGTCAGAGCCCAAGTCTTGAGGTGTAGAGGGAACGAGGATTGTGTGTGTGTGTTTCTGAGATTGCATTGCATCGCAGTGCAGTGTGTGTTGTGTTTAGAAGTTGAAGTAAGTAGAGTAAGAGAGTAATAATAACGTGTGTATGTGGAATGGTAGTACAAATATATATAATATTTTATTGGATGAGGGGGCAGGAGGCGAGAAGAAGCTTTAAGAAGTTGATACATGTGTCCAAAGTGTACGGGGCTGTGTGTGTGTACTTATATGAGTGTGTGTGTGTGTACTGTGTGTATGCAGTGGTGGTAATAAAAGGATTGTTGTGGATTGGAATGGAACCCTTAACTTCACACTACATTTTACATGTAGGTTACCCTTTCCCACTGCACATCCACATCCTATTCACTCAAACTTGAGGAGGGGGAGAAGAGGAGGAGGGAGGAGGATCATGTGGAAGAAAGAGAGTCTCTGTCTCTCTTCGCCGAGAAACTAACCGATGTTTCTCATTCTTCTACTCCTGTCTCTCGAGCTCACAGCCTCCTCATTCTCTGTGTTTTGTTGTCCCTCTCTTTCTCTCTCTCCCCCTCTCACTCTTCTGCGTGTGTCTCATCCTGTCGTCCATCCTACGAGGATCTTAGGGAAAAGAGTAGGAACGTTCCTCTCTCGAATCGTGTGTGCCGCCGTAAATGTAAATTAAAACTATTCCCTTCCATTGTCTTGAAATATTGAGCAGTTTTTAAAAGTGACGTTTTTACCAATTTTTTGGACGACAGTTGACAAGGGAAAACGATGGGCTTTGGCTCATTAAATGTTGTGTGAAGAAAAATTAGTTGTGTTTACTAGCATTGGATTTATCCTTTCATTCTCTTTGTGAAATTTTCACAATATTTACAATTCTCTACTTAAAGTTTGAGAGGGGTTAGTTTATTCCGAGTGGTGATTTCAATCTTCAAAATTAATTGAAGGAATACAGTGACAAAGGAGCTGTTAAGAAAAAGTGTGTATAATGTGTGACTCCAAAGTCCTAAAGATGGACAGTGACCAGGGAAATTGAGATCAAAATGCCCGTTTTTGGAAATTCTTAAATAATTCAGTGTGAGATTAAAATATAGTTCATAATTTTTCACAATTTAGTAGAAAAAGGAGTAACAGGAGAAAAAAAGGAGTTACAGTTTTTTTGTGCAGTGATACATACACACACACACACACACAGTACGCACGTTCCACTTGAGAACTAAAAAATAAGTTGCGATTTGGCTTCCACAAGGATTCTGCAATTTTAATTGTGAATCCCTTTTGTATTTGTACAATACAAGGATTCCTTTTGGATTTCTAAAGGTGAATTTTTCTGTTTTACTGTATTTTATGTAGCGTGTAATTTTTGATTGTAATCCATTTTTCTTCTGCTATGTTGTTGTTGTTGATTTATCTTTTACTAGCAGTCAAGAGAAAAAAACTTATATAAGGGGAAAGTATAAAGTTTGTACATTGTAGCTGGTTGTGTTCAGTCTTTGTTAAAAAAGTGTAAATGTTTTTTTAAAAAATTAAACTATGTTCTGGTACAATGACTGCAACAAAATTTCCAATTAAATCAGACACTAATTAGTGATTTTGGAAAAGATTCTTCTGAGACAGAAAAATATTGACAGCGCAGCATCGCGTCTCAAAATTCTGAACTCAAAATAATAATTTCTTTTGTTTAATTAATCCTGGATTTAAATCTGTCAATACAATATTTATGTAAATCTGTAGTGAAAAAAGTGTCCAAGATTGGAGTGTGTTGGATGTGTTGAATGGACTTGAAAAAATTGAAAGTAATGGGTAGAAATGAAGCGTGGTGGTGAGATCATTTGATTGCATCCGATGTTACACACTCACACACAACTCATCGTCAGACACGAGTAAATGAAGGTGGAAGTGAACCAGCAACTTTTTCCATCCCCCTTCAATTTTCCTTACACGCCATTACATGTGTCTCTATCCAGCTAGAAACTTGTTTTACATCGACTTGTAATTTCAATCCTCATAGTCCACACACATCCGTTTATCGTAGTGACTAGGTCAACATTGTTGTCACTTTTTTTTCGTCCACATACACGCACGTACCGGTTTTTGAACTCACCTTTTTCTCTTTGAGTGAAAACAATTTTTGGAGTAAAAGTGATCGTCTACTCTCGTAGACAATACATGTCATGAGGTCAAGGCGCCAGGAATTTTGTGTGGGTGGATTTGATTTATTTTGATTAGTCATTGAAAAACACTGTATGTGTCTCTCTTTCCGTGTCTTACCTCATTCAATCCAAAATGACTTTCTTTAATCTAATTTGATCTTCTTCTAATTTGATCTTAAAATGGGTAAAATATTTTACAGTGTATGCCTAATGAGTCTTAAACAGCTGATTCATTTTCGACTAATTTGAATAATAATAATAAAACTTGAAATGTCTCAAAAGGTTTTCATTCCTAAATAGAATTAATTAAGAACAAACTGAAACATAATTTAAGAATGTATTATGATGCTCCACAATACTTTAATGTACAAAATCCTCCCAGATCCTTTTGTTCCTGTCCTCTTGTTGTTGAAAGTTTTGAGAGTTTTACTTGTAAAAACTGTAAAGGATTTGTGTGTGTGTGCAATGCAATCGTAAATGTCGTCCGTCTCTCAATTTTTTTCATGATGTTTTTTTTGTGCTTGAGTAAATTTCTTTTCTTTTATTCGCTTTCTTTAATTTGTCATGAATGCAGGTAGACAATCAAGTCAGTCAGTCAAGTCAGTGGAGAGGAGAAGAGAGAGAGAGAGAGGTTCCCTGGGACATTGAATTACATTAGTAGGGAAATATTGTCATTGTTTATTTTAGCTTGACCGACTTTTAATACAAGACTCAACAACAGCAACAACAAAATCCACAATTTTGATCCACAAAAAGAATCCTCAATTTGTAGTATTTAAATTAATTAACGACTCTCAAAGGCCCACTGCGTAGGAATTAATTTTTAGAAAAAATTTCGTAACACAGAAAGAATATACTTATGTGATAAAATAATGGATTTTATACAATTTGTAAATTCTCAGCCCTCAGTCACTGCCGTTTTGTATGGAAGTGAGTGTGAATTTCAGGGTTAAATTGCGTTTAACTTTGCTTAATCCTTCTTTACACACCACCTACATACTATGTAAAACACACACAGAGGCACATTTACTGTGTACAAGTATCGCTTTGAGATTATCAAAATAGTGAATAGTATATTTTACACAGAGTAGCGATTGTGAATGTGTGTGAAAAGAGTCCAGCCAAAATCTATATAGAAGAATTGAGGAGAATTTTTTCCTTGTGTGGATTTGACAGTGTGAAATTGGCTTAAAACGAAAGTTCTCAAACTCTCCAAAACTCGAGCCAGAGTGACAGACAGTTTGAATGGGGCATTTAACTATAGCTAAATGAGAGAGAGAACGAATGAGTGGACAGAAAATTTGCACATCCTTTTCTTTACTCAAGACTTTTCATATCAAAAGTAAGAGAGAGAGGGAGAGAGAGAGACAACATTCGTGTGTGTATTCGCATTTTTGCATCGTCAGTCCCGACTCCTTTATTATTATTGAATAGCCAAAAGGACTGACCAACAACTGAGGGGGAGGAGGAGAGGAGACACCACTAACCAAGTGAACTACTAAATCCTCATTCGTTCCACTGCTTCCGCCTCGTTGCTCGTACCTTCACCTCCATTCCCTCTGACAAATCATTTCTCATCATACATCATCTCTTTATGCACACATCTTCTGCAAAACTTTGAATCTTTTTAAACTATCCCATTTCCTCTCCCTCAATTTTCTCACAGTCAATTTCATTCATCCTCTTTCCCTCTCTTCCCTTGTATCTGTACATCGTTTGACTCAATTAGGACTCCTCCAAAATATATTTTTCATCTTTTACTCATGACACTCAACTTGTGTCTGTACTTTCGTATTTAATATTACTCTCATATCGTGGACTCCTGCTGATCCATCCTCAAAATTAGGTGAATCAGATGAGGTCACTGGAATTTTAGAAAAAAAATCGTGTACATTTCTACACTCGAGATTTTCAAGTGTTTTATTTCTCCACTCTCACTCGAAGAAATGAATTCTCAAATTTTAGCATGTGCTATTTAAAATTAAATTAATTCCAATTTGCATGATAGAATAAAAAATGTTTGATGAAAAATTGTTGGTGATTGTTTGTAGCAATTTTGGAAATTAATTAATTGATGGTTTTTATTGTTGTTTGGTTTTACAGGAGGGGTTTTTCAATTGTTCCGAATTTTCTTCTGTAATCTTTCCCTCATTTGCCAAAATAATGCCAGCCAGTATGAGTTCTTCAACAAAGGTCACATATCAAAATTTGTCAAATTTCCGAAGACGACAGCTCAGTGGAATGGCTTCCCTTTTCTCCTTCCATCAACTCTTTTTCCTAGTCATTCTATCACAGGTAAAAACTATTTTTTAAACACTTATTTATTCAAATTACAGATAAAAACATGAATCACAATTTCATTTCTCAAGTGCATACGTCTATACAACAAATTAAAGTCATTTTTATTTTTCCCCCGATCGTTTCCCTGCTGTCCCAATTCCGTGGTCGGCAAAGTTTATTTTTGTCTGATATATAAAAGAATTAAATGGAGTCTTGAAGGGTAAAAGAGTTATTATTATTCCGTTTGTGTCTGTGGAATTAGATCTTTAAGGATGATATGAAGATGCACGTTGATTTTTTGAGATGCTCTTTCTCCCTCCCTCTCTCGTTGTGTGTGTGTCTTTAGTCTGTAGGGAAAAAAACTTTGATTGAAAAGTTGGTTGATGATGAGGATGATTATCAAATGATGATCTCCATGCTTCATTGACAATAATAAGCTGAGTAAATGAAGCGGCAAACCATCTCCTTCCATTAAGTTTTAGAATTGAGGTCAAAACTAATATGTTTGTGTTGTATGCTCAAGTGCAGGGGGGATGTGGCATAATATTTTAATACCTGTATTATCCACACAGACACACAGGCACACACACACAAATATATTCATTTCTATATATAATCTTGGGTTTGTTGAAGAGAGGCACAAGTTCACAACATTTGTTCAGCCTCCAACCTACAATGCATATAAAACGGTTCACAGACAGTCTGCATAATTTCAGTGATCGTCGTGTCCATTGTGTGTGTGTGAGAGAGAGAGAGGATATATGAGAAAAAGCATGGATTCAATTGACTGTTCACACAACACACACACACGCAAAATGTAAAGGATCCGTTCAAGTGCATTACTTCTTGCATCCTGAAGCTGAGGAGAGCTGATTCAGAGATTTCATGTCAATTTTCTTCCTCCCCCTCCTGGCCATTCTAAAATTCAAATAGACAAAAGTCTCTCTCTCTCTCTCTCTGTGTGTATGTGTGTGTGTGTAGACATACACATGTGGAAATGGTGATGGGTCTCTGATTTGCATCCCGTAAATTGTTAATGGCCTACACCTGGGCAGTAGTATTACTATTACTAGTACTGTGTGTATGACCAAGTGCAAACATTACAAATGATAATAGATTGTAAAAGGAGGATTCGTAGTGAGTAAAAGTTCAAGTGAATAGCCAGAACTCATCCCTCATCATCATCTTACCCCAGCCCATCTTCTTCAAAAAAAAGTAATGAATGAGTTGGGCGAAGAAGAAACCTCATCTTTCTCTCTCTCCTTTCATCATCTTTCCTCCTTTTGAATTGTACTCATCATGTGTCAATGCAAATGGAGTAGCACACAACATATATTTACTCTTTCATCATTCATAACTCATAATGAGAACCAGGCTAGCCTAGCCTGTCAGGCGACACACACACGTCAATTTGAGTACACACACTCACTTGTCAACTCTTGATTTTTCCAATTCCAATTGTCATAATATTTTAACTCAAACTTGAGAGTCGAACTTTGTAGATTAAATGGAATACAAAATTTTGTGGCATCGTAAATTATTTTCTTTCTGCCTGATAGGCGTAACTTGAAATTGTGCTGGAAATGCATTACAGGCATTATGGAATTGGGAATGACATAATTATTAAATTTTTAAAAACTCAAGAAGACACGTGTGTGTGTGGGAATGGATTATATGGGAAAATGTACGAAGCCCCTGACGTTGTAATTGAGTGCATCTCATTTGACAGCTCTTCACAAAGTAGAGATGTAGGAGTGAGTGGATCAAATGGTCTCAGAGTCAGAGTCGTCCCAGAGGGCATCCGACAAGACAAATTAAGGGGGAATGGTGTAGAGAATTCTGATTTAGATTTGCTTCCGAGTGAAACTGTGTCATTGTCTAAAAACCGTAATTTTACCCTACATCTTGTTACTTCTTGTGTATTACACAACTCCCTTGCTTCTCCTCTTCTTCCCCTCCCTTTCTACATATGTGATGTGTGTGTGTAAAGCTAAGCCTCATAAAAATGAAGCTCCTCAGGAGAGAGAGGAAGAGAGAGAGAAACAAAAAATGGAGGATATTTGAGAAAACATGAAATTTTAATCGTTCCTATTATTACGGAGTAACAGCTACTTTAAGTGTCAGCTCCAGGTTAAGCTGGAGCGTCGGATCCGTTTTTTACATACTTTTCAGAAAAAGACAATGTGACATTGGTATTGTTAAGTGTGTTACGTATTCATCATATATTTTCATTTAGTCTTCCTATTTTCCTTATGCATCTGTACAAGGAAAAATTTGTTGAGTGTTTTTTTTGCACTTTGTCAATGACAGTTTAAATGGAGCATACACGCGAGCTTTTAGTTACATGATTTCATTGTACATGTGACTGTATTTTTGTACGTGATTTTCGAGGGTGCTTTCGTACCTACACATCCTCAGAGAGAGAAGTGAATTCTGACAAGAGAGACTTAGAGGGATCTTTATTATCCGAGGACATTCATTTCAAAGTGAATTAGCCTTTTTTTACGAGGAACAATTTGACTACTTGTTACTTACTCTTAACGGTCATCTTTAAAACTGAGCTTTTTGTACTGGGGACATTAAAACAAAATGGGGAAATAATATTCCAATTCGAAAATTTGAAACATTTTAAACACACACACACACGCCAGAGAGAAGAGAGACACACATGTCTCTTGTTAGCCTTATTAGCCTGGTCACTATTTGGCTGAAGGCTGACAGCTGTACAATAAAAGCTAGAAAATATATTTCATTAGGACTATCTCTCTCCTAACCTGGTATGTTAAATGTTTGAGCTTAATCCATACTCCCGTTAACCGGTCATCCCTACACAAGCACACGTATACAGAACACACACGCCAAAAACACACAAAGACACACGTCCCTTCAATCCCCATTCCAGTTTACTTATGTTAATCTGACATTTTCTTTTTGTACTTAACTGTGCAACAATGATATCATAACATGATGAACATGATGAGTCCATTGACGGTAGAAACACTTGCATAATACTTTTTTAATTACTCTAATGTCCCAAGTCTTAATTTGCCATTAGGTATTTGGTCAAAAATCACAAGTCCATCCTCCTCTCATCTTGACATGAAACAAATTGTACACTTTAACTCTCTTGTGTCCAACAAATTGAAGACACACTCCACTACATACATTTTGACTTAAATTCCACACACACAATACAAGTCAGTGTTAAAACTTAAGAGAGGATTGTGCTTAATTTCTGTTGTTGTTGTTTCTTCTCCCTTACGTTTTTTCCTCTTAGTTTTTGCCATCTCAAACTCAGTTTTAATGTGACACACTATTTACATTAAATATGATCTCAAGTACCAACACACAAAAAATGTTGTAATGCTCTTAGTTATGTGGAGACAGACAGGGTAGGCTGACTGTATGTAATTGTGAGTGGAAATCCTATTATTTTCCAAGTTGAGGGATAAAAAAATTATATAGACTTAATAAGTGTATCTTACATATTATACACATTACGTATTTACTAGAGTATGATTAAACACATTGTTTCATCCTTTTTTGGTAAAAGAGAGAGAGACAGAGAGAGAGGGGAAAAATTAAAGGATTTGGACGCAATGAGGATTTTTTTCCATACAAAAAAATATATACCCTGGGATGCCACAGAACAACAAGAATAACTATTACTAGCACCCCATAGTTTGTACTGTGTGTGTCTGTGTGTGTGTGTAGCATTGTTGTCGTCAATCTTATTAGAATCGGTGGTGGTTGGTTGTTGTTTGGTGGTGGAATGGTGGTGACCTGAAAATCATTTCTTCTGTGAAAGATAGGCCAAAACATAATCATCATACCTCGCGTCTCTTTTCATTTGTATCCTCTCCTCCTTCTTGTTATACATTTCATATAATATAAGAAGAGAGAGGAGGGGGTAACAAACATTGTGTTGTTCCTCACTTGCTCATCTTCTATTTTTAATAATAGTACACTCTCTACGCAGTACACACAGCCAAGTCATAGTTTTATGCCCAGTCTAGGCTGACAATCATAACTACGAAGGAACATCCTTCGCTCATTTTAACGATGATCCACATAGATTAATAAAAACTTTTTGCTCTGTATCTATCGTACGTAAGAAGATACACAATAACACACACAACACGTTCCTCCTCGGTCAGTTTTATTTATATCTTGACTCTGTAGTCTTCGTTTTAATCCTACCCTGTCCTCACCACTCAGTAGACTTCTCAATTTACCTATTTTAATATAGGAAGGTACACTTGGGTGCCTTCATCATCAACATGAGTAGTCATTCATGACACACACAGACACAGACAACTGTAAAACTTGGCTGTGTGTAGAATAATAATTTTTGATTTTTAGGAATAATAAAATATAGTCATTAAAAGTTTATCTTCAAAAATTCTAGGATGGATTTTTAGTGGAAATTAGTTTTTAATTTTTTCTTGACACTTTTACAATTTTATGTTTTCCTCTTTGTAGATTGCAACAAGTGACACAAATCGGGAAGCTGGGTCACCCAACAGTATAATCCCGGATCAGATAGCAATGGCTGCAGAACATAGAATTGGAATCCATGGTCCTCCTCCTGCTGTTTACCCACCACCGGGTTTTAGTGGGGGTGGGTCAGGGCCAGCTTACGGTGCTTCACCAGGACCTTTGCCAGGGCCAGGACCTGAAGAGTCATGGCCTCTTCAAACACAACATGACATGCCACAGATTAAAATCCTTCAAGTCCAGTGTGAAAAGGTAAGTCCTGTAATGATCAACACCATTTTTTTCACCTCCCCAGATTTTAAATTTTATAATTTTTTCATAAATTGTCCAATCTCTGTTTCTCTAACCGAATTTTAAAATTAATGTCATATTGCAGTCTCATATGAGAGTCAACATTGAATTCGACCGACCATTCTACGGGATGATATTCTCGAAAGGTCATTACTCTGACCCACACTGTGTCCACCTTGCACCTGGATCCGGTCATTTGAGTGCTACCTTTGACATTTATTTGAATGCTTGTGGAATGACATCCAGTGCAAACGCCAATGGGATTTATGGTCCAGCTCCATCCGGAACTTTTGTTGAAAATACTATCATTATCCAGTATGACCCACTTGTCCAAGAAGTTTGGGATCAGGCAAGGAAACTTCGGTGTACTTGGTACGACTTTTATGAAAAGTCTGTCACTTTTCGACCTTTCCAAGTTGACATGCTCCATGCAGTGACGGCCAATTTCTTGGGAGACAATTTGCAATGTTGGATGCAAATCCAGGTGAAAAATATTCCAACTTTTTCTTTTTACAAAATACTCCGAGAACTCCCGACTAATATTCTCTCTCTAATTTAGGTTGGAAAGGGACCATGGGCTTCGGAAGTGTCAGGGATTGTCAAGATTGGTCAAACAATGACCATGGTACTGGCAATCAAGGATGACGAGAACAAATTTGACATGCTCGTCCGAAATTGTGTTGCCCATGACGGGAAACGAGCTCCGATCCAACTCGTCGATGCTTACGGTTGTGTGACCCGACCCAAAATCATGTCCCGATTCCACAAAATCAAAAATTTCGGAGCTTCTGCTTCCGTCGTCTCTTACGCCTACTTCCAAGCTTTCAAATTCCCCGACTCCATGAACGTCCACTTCCAGTGTGTCATCCAAGTTTGTCGGTTCCAATGTCCTGAACCCAAATGTGGAGGAGAGGAGATTTACGGACCACCCGGTCCAGGTGGACTCCCACATCATGGTGGTATCCCTGGTAAATCTTGATTTTTGACATCCTCATATTGAATTATTCAAATTGTTTGGTAAAAATTAATAAAAATATTACAAAATCCTAGATCCTCGGATCCCTCACGGAGCCTACTCTGAAAACTCCGAGATTGTTGCTGGATCCCCGAGTCAGAACAAACAAAGTCAAACATCTTCAGAAGTTGACCAAGAGACAGCTCAAAGTGCACCCAAACCACAACAACAAACTGTTCCTCAACAGCAACAACAACAGCAACAAAGTCATCATCAAGGACCACCCTCACACTTACCTCCACCACCCGGATTCAACAAACAAGGTGGTGGTCCAATGCCCGGGAAACCAAGTCATGTTATGCTCCCTCCTTTACCACATGGTGGCTATGCCAACGTCAAGAGAGAAGGAGTCATCATTGATGGAGACAATGAGGATGATGAAGAACCTTCTTATGCCGCCCTCGGCGGTCGACCCAGGTCAGTTGATTTTGAGAAGGATGAACGACAACAGAGACAACAAAGACAACGACGAGCCACGGCTAATCATGATGACATGGACGGTCACAGTTTTGTCATCCGGGTTAGTCATGTTTACAAGAGGGAGACTCAAGAGATGGTAGATGTGGACACAACAAGGGTCATTCAGGTAAGAAATTCATTTGTCAGTGTCAATTGAGTTTTAAATGTTTGTAATAAAAGTATTGACCTTATTTTTCTGACCTCTTTCTTCAAAAAAATGTAGGTCGTGGCTCCAGGGGATGTTGCCTTCAATTTGGGTGGTCAACCAAATTCCTCGTCAGACTCGGTTGTGGTGGAGAGTACACACAAGTCAGACTTGGACGGGACATTTTGTATGGCCGTGTCAACATTCGTGGGAGGACTTGTCATGCTTCTCCTCCTCCTAGTTGTAGCAAGTTTAGTGGCAGCTTTCCTTTTTGTCCGAGTTCGGTCAAGTAAGTCAAGGGATATTTATTAGACACTACCTACACACAAAATTCTGATATTTCTCGAGTTTTTCACAACTTTTTTTGTTGTTATTCGTTATTGTTGACAGTTCATCGGAAGACGGCCGTGTTCGCCAATGGTTTTGATAATCCAGAATATATAAAGCAAGCTTCCAGTTAAAAGAAATAATTATTACAATTAATTTCTATTAATTTATATAAAAAAAATATAATTGATTTAAAAGACTTTTTCCATAATAGAGTACCTACGAATCAAAAAAAAGTATTACATAATATACAGTAGGAGTATTATATTTTTCAACAAGATGAAACAAATGAGAAGAATCAAAAGGATAGATTTAAATATTTTATATTATATATATTTTTTTGTAAACTTGAACCTCCCGACATTTCTGCCGTTTTAACTTATTTTGTCTATAAAATTGGAACAAGAAAATCTATTTTTTGAACAAAAAAAACTACTGTTTAATTTACTACTACGAATAGTTACATTTTATGTCCTGGGGAATCTGTCCATCCATGAGCTTTAGGGTTTTAAAAACTATAATATAATTATATTTTTTATGTTATCAACAATCAATACTTATTATTAGTGTTCGTGTGTACTAGCGAGAGAAAAGAGAGAGAGAAAGTAAAAGGAGGAGAAAGGCACACAGAAACTTTCACTCTGTTGTGGTTCGTCAACAATTTTATGTCAAATGGAGGGGTCGCCATCATTAAATTTTTCAGTTAAAAAAAATGTTAATTGCTTAATGACAGATTTAATTTTAGTTGAAAGAAAGAAGAGAGAGTAATTTGTATTATTAGATTTTAAGATAGATTGTAAGAAACTTGAAGGGTTAATCAGAATATTATTTTTGTAGTAGAATATTTTAGATACGGTAAAATATTTTTATATACATTTCAACAACGTTTTATTATTATTTTTTTAAATAGGTGAGTTTTTTTTTAAAACAGGGGGAAACATTCTTTTTTTGAGTTTAAATGACTTGACTGCTAGGTTAAATATTGTAAGCTCATTTTGATAATTTTTTAAATGTGTTATCAAATCATCATCGCAATCTCCAACTACATATTTAAAAAATGAAAATATATCATCAGCATCAATAAGGAGTATAATATATTTTTGATAATGTTGTGAATACGAAAGTTTATTATGAGAATTATGCAAGCAAAATAACATGTGCGTGTGTGAGCGTGTGTGTCTGTAATACAGACTCTGTATGCTGTGGATGAATGGAGGTTTGTGTAAATAACATTAGTACATTTAATTTTGATCAATGTTCCATCCGTCATGTAAAATTGGAAGAAATTACTCCAAAGTCCTATAAAAGAAGAAGTAATGTTGGTTCCGATTTTTGTTTTTTTCTTTAAAAAAAAGTTATACTGTACCTACATAACATACTGACTTAACCTACTAACTAGTGCATATAAGTAAATATACCTTGTAGTTTGTAGACTCTGTCCGAACACTGTTATCATTTGGTTTAAATTTTGAAATAATATGTGTGCTTATTAATGACTAATTAATTTATATTATGTAATGTATAATGTACTTTTATTTATCCAAAGCGAATCGTACAATAACGTTCGTCGCAACAAAGCCAAGTGAGACAATAATTACTTTTTCATCTCATATTAAAATGTGTGTGAGGAAGGTGAATTGATGAATATAGTACTTTAGAATATTATTATGATTTTAAATAGTG
This sequence comes from Pygmarrhopalites habei, assembly GCA_009870185.1. Taxonomy (NCBI): domain Eukaryota; kingdom Metazoa; phylum Arthropoda; class Collembola; order Symphypleona; family Arrhopalitidae; genus Pygmarrhopalites; species Pygmarrhopalites habei. The sequence continues at coordinate 20,265 of WJFB01000010.1, forward strand.
ACCCAGTTATTTGAAATGAAGACATTGTATTACATATTAAAAATAAAATTATAATGGACAATGTCCACCGGACATTAGAGCACTTTGTATTACATTTTTGTGAAGTATTAATACGCGTCAGTTAGTTAAGGATACAACAGTTTTTGTTCCATAATTTCGTAAATCATCCTCTCACGATAGTAGTTCATATGTTCTTGACTAAATGTAATCTCGGAGTCACGGGACAAATATTCTGCAAACTGGAAGAAACGGACAGGATTGTAAAATAAATTGTTGCCTTGTTATTTTACCTAATTTTCATAAAAATAAAAACGTTGAATCATAATTTATCATGTACATACCTTGCAGGCAAACATCCCACAGTCACTTCCATTCTCTTGTTGTGGTATTTTCTGAAATTTTTACAAACATTTACACTCACAACTTGTTGAAATTAATTGTTTAAACTTTTAATAATGTAACAAAAATATGTATAGGGGTTTAAGTACCTCAACTATTTCAGTATTCCATTCATACGTATTTAAAGAACATTTTTTTCTTTCATCGTGTTCCTTACTAAGGTACGAAAGTAGTGCCTGAAAAAAGAAACAAAATTCAATTTTTTAATGAAAAGAGACTCACACAGTATTTACTACATAATATCTCGAATCTAGTAAAACATTTCAGCATACTTTAAGACAAGTGAAATTTTTCCCTCCAAGAGAATCATAGTATTTGATAGTTTTGTGTCGTAAATCCGCACAGGCAAGGCACCAATGGACATTCAAATGAATGGGGAATATGAGGAGATCATATGAAAAGATATCGACCTGAAAGTAATAGAAGATTGAATTCATTAATTCTCGAGTCAATAATTATTCAAAAAAAAAACTTTTTAGTTATACTATGCAAACAAATTAATGATGGAACAAAAAATACTCACTTTGCGAGTCCAACGTTTCAAAATGTTGGAATAACCTTCACCAAGGAACTTTGGGTAAAAAAATGTGGTAAAAACATATACTGAGGGATATCTGTTGTCTTTACTCCGCAATGCTATCATGTCCAAATAAGAGTTGATAACCTACACACATATAAAAAACATAATCATTGTACATATGAAACATTGAATCATCTACCAATAGTTCTTAATTTAGAAAAATTATTTGTCAAATATAATACGTCATACATTGTCATTTAGCCATTTAGTGGGTGCTAGTGATTTGATGTCACCTCGGGTAATCTGAATATTGGCTGGAGTCGTCATCAAAACTTCATTTTGATTGTACCCTCCTCTCTGGAAAAATAAAGCAATTGTAATTACAATTCTTAAAGAAGATATTTAAAGCGAACATTTGTGTCAAAAATAAATCATGTTCATACCGCTCGATTAATGATTTTTTCCATTTCTTCTGTGATATCAGGTAGTCTTTCTTTCGGTTTTTCAAGCTCTATTATATTAGTGAGAGTCAAGTTTCGACGAATTCTTTCATCCCTGTTATCATTGACTTTTGATTCATACTGAAGGATGGCCAAAGTCTTTTGTTCATGTTCTATCAGAGCTGCCCTTTCCCGTCGAGATTCAGAATACGAGCTTTTACTAAAACAAGAGGAGAAAACATGTCAAATACTTATACACATGATCACATGTAATAAAATTATTATTTATGAACATTTAAATGGCTTACTGTTCATTCAACCATTTTTCTTTGGTAATTGCTATGCCGTCAAAATCCCTAGCCAATGTATTTACAGGACATCTTTTACTGATTGATTCTGACAGGACTTGAATATCATCATCATCTTGATCGTCTATTTCCATTGGAGTTTCAATTGCTCTCTGAATTGAAGGTGGGGTCTCCATGTTGACATCTGTGGACATGGTGAGGGAGGGAGGCTGTCTAGGACCAAAGGCAGCATCCAATACATTTATAATTCTATCTTTTAGACCTTGAATCTTGTAATTTGCTTTCTGCAATATTTGTTGAGACCACGAAACTGACGAAGCAAATGGAACGACAGCCCTCGCCATGGAGGGATTATTGTGAGAAGGTTGGTCATCAAAAGAAAGGTCAATCAATTCAGGGGGTTTTGGAAGGAGACTTCTCGGAACTTTTGATTGTGAAAAATAGTTACGAGAAGTAGGTCCATAGAAAGTGTTACCAAAACTTGACCTATTCATTGTGGACATTGTAGTTGAATTAAAGGGACGCATGGAAGTTGAAAAACTTCCTGAATAATTGGTTCTATTTGGACCGGCCATGTCACCGCAAGGAACAAAAAGAACTAAAGATAAACTCAAGAAGACGAAGATTTCACTCCCTATTTGAAAAAACAACTCACAATTTTCATTTACGAGTCCCGAGCCAAAAAATGACTTTCATGGGATCTCAAAATTTACCTCCAAAGAACGTCGTTGCTTGTCCAAGGATGGATGTCAAGAGTGAGGAAATTCACAGACTTGTTTTTTAATCAACAATTAAAATTTTGTAGATTATTTATCACAAAAAATGAAATACAAAGAGTATTGTTATAAAACTAAATTTTAAATGACTTTTTAATGTATTGTTGCGAAGAAATCTCCCAAACTCCTCGCTCACCGCCGTCCCTGCTTCTCTGAGATTTTCCATGATAGAAAAATGATCATCTTCCTCTGAAATCCAGGAACGACAAGAAATTCCAAGCGTAGTTAACAAATTACAATACTGATGAGCCTGAGTGATAAAAATTGGCGGATCCATTCGACCCACGATTATGAACACTTTAATGCCTTGATTCTTGAGTTCTGGATTGACCTTTTGTTGAAGTACCCAGCTCAGTCTGACAGCCTCATCTCTATTAAAAAAAATTCGAGTTTAAGTAAATAAAGTAAAATTTAGTTATAATGCATTGACATACTCTGTAATCTTTGTATTCTCATTGAAGGCGGATCGTGCAAAGGGTTGGAGGTCATACAAACCAGAAAATAGGACAATTTTTTGATTTGTCTACAACCCTCAAAAGAGTCTCCATGCAAAATCGAGGAGGCAAGATGAGCACCGGCAGAGTGCCCTCCAACATAAAACACCGAATTCGGGTACAGTTTTATCACAGCTCTCAGACCACCCTTAATCTCTTGTACCATTTCAGTACTTAAGTGTTACTGGGACAAGAAAATTTTCAATCTCAATTTATTGTTGTACAAAATAGAATACTTTTGATAAATTATATTGCTAAATGGTGTACCAATTGGAGCTAAAGTGTAACCCAGCACTATCGTCCGTATATCCCAGTTTCGCAAAGTGTGAGCAAAATATCCAGAAATGTCTTTACTGCCGACTATTTAAAAAGAGAGGAATCAATGTGCAAATTATCTATTGTGCAAAAAATAGAAATGACTGAAAATGTAGCTTTACTTTGCCATCCTCCTCCATGAATCCATACAAAAGTCGGGGCAGAATGACCCAAGTCGGTTCCGTAAATGTCAAACTTTTGAGAAGTTTTCTCCCCGTAACTGACGTCTAAACTACATTTTAATTCTTGACGTGGCTTCCTAGTTCCTACAAAAATTCATATTAGGATGAAAAATCATGACAAAATTTTCCCATTCATTAATTGCTATGACGCAATAAGTACAATTTAATCACCTCTGAGTGTCAGACGGTAATGATCGTCAAGTACTTCCCATTTGTTCTTATTTGGATTCCACAGATTTGGAGAAAATTGTTTGTACAACTCCTAGGAATTAATGTAAATAAATTTTAAAATCACAAAAATGTTATTAGTTAATCAAAGTCACATACCTTTGTAGTATAAGTTCTTGAACAGTGCTTTTATTATCCACAGTCATTATTGTGTCACTATGTGTAACTATGTACAAAATTGTTTGAGTAGCAGGTAATAATAATAAAACAGGGTTTCGACTACTGTCCTATCACATTTTTATTCCTCCTCTCTCATGACAATCATTTTTAATCAACAAAATGGCTTGAAATATACGCGCTTGAAAAGCGAGGTCACCAACAAGTCTCTGAAATGCAACAATTTTACCACTTGTTTGCCATATTAAACAGCCTTTTACCTATATACCATCATATTATTGTATTCAGTTATCAATTATTGAAGTGCGTGAACTTTGAAGAATATCTCTGTATTTTAATCAGTCAAACATGATGATAAATAAAGAAAAAAAAATCGCGCTATCCACGGATCATTTGCAAATTTTTCCCAACGGCCTTTCTGCTTTTTTAGTTTATTTAACTTTATTTCATTATTTTGATATGAACTAAACTAGAATCATCAGCTGTGTACACACCTAACTACAATCATTTAATATGTTCATTTGACACTTGAAAAGGATTTATCACTTTAAAACATGTGTTCCCAATGATCTCCACTTTTCAAAGCAAATTTCTTGTTTCCAAACAAAAATTGAATGCCATTCATGTAAAGCTCTTCATTTTGATTTCTAACAGTCGTGCTTTAAATGTAAATTACTTTGCTGGCACACAGAACCGAATCTGCAAATCCATTACTTGCATAATCTAAATAATTTTTTAAAAAATAAGATCCCCTGATCTGACCCAACATCCGAACAAACCCGAACATCCAAATGTGAACTAGTGTAGTGTAGTATAGTGACAGGATCGTTCGGCCTAAAAAGTGTACCCCCACTAACAGTTCTAATTAAATTAATCATGGCTCCAAATCAAGGGAACCAAACCCACTCCAAATATCCTTCCAGCTTCCCTGGTATCTGGAAATACCCTGCTAAGAGGGATGAGAAACTTGGAAATGCTCTCGACTGGATTGCAGGTATGTAGTATGTAATATTAAAACATTTCTCCCCACATCATCTTGTTAAAGTGGGACTCGTTTAAAATCTTTTGGTAATTTTTTAATCTCCTCTTTCTGTATACCTGTTAAACTTTTATATCCATATACCAATCTTACTGTCTACTGTACAGTATGTAATACTTTCTGCCCAGCTTAATCTGAAATTAAGTGAAAACCCTTTCAATTCAATGAGGCATGTGACACAGCCCCCCCCCCCCCCC
>WJFB01000010.1:25422-88027 GCA_009870185.1 Pygmarrhopalites habei
CCCCTCACTTTCTCCATGCCTGGATAAATTTCACGGGGAGTCCCTCCTGACACCTTGTAACATTGTTAATGGTTTTTCCCCTTTTTTTGTTGATGTGTGACGGACGGGTGTGTGTTGGGCACAATTCCATTTTTCTCGAAAATGTAAAATCAGCAAAGGCGGTTGACGATGACATTGGAAAGTACTGGCGCGTGTACGACAAGCTTTATGATCTGGAGTCATTCATCCCTCATCATCCTGGAGGTTCGGATTGGATTCAACTCACCCGGGGCACTGACATCACCGAATCCTTCGAGGTGTCCCACATTGTCCATCCAAAATTGGTAGAGTCAACTCTAGCCAAATTTTATGTGAGTGACGCTTCTCATCCCAGAATTTCACCCTACACTTTCGCCAATGATGGATTCTACAAAACGTTGAAACGACGGGCTGAACCCATTCTCCTCGTAAATGACCTAATATGACACACACATTTTGATGACCTTTTTATTTTGAGATTCAATTTGAACAACATGACATTCATATGACAGAAAGTTGGGACAGGGCCCACTGTCCAAGTTCGTCTCATGACTGACTTACTTTTCTTGGCCGCTCTGACCCTGGCTGTGGTTGGTGTCCTGTTGGACAGTATCACCCTGCAAATCATCTCTGGCCTCATTTTGACCCATGCTGTCATCGCGTCCCACAATTTCTTTCATTTGAAACATAACTGGAGAACTTTCTATTGGGATATGAGGTCTAATTTTTTGAAAGCTCTTGAATTTTGACAAGTATTTCAAAACTTGACTAATATTCATTTATGTAGTAATTAGAATTAATTTCATTTTAGTTTGATGTCCTCCCGGGAATGGCGAGTGAGTCATGGACTCTCTCATCATCTCTTTCCGAACACAATTATGGTGAGCAATTTTTTCGATTTTGGCATCAAAATTCTCTGATTGTCCAGAAGAAGGATTAATTTTGTGTTTTTTTGTAGGATGCGGAAATTTCCATGTTTGAACCATTCTTTGAATTCTTACCACTCCGTCCAAAATCCATGGTACAACGTTATGGAGCTGTGATTTATTCTCATTTAATTTATGCACCTTACCTGTTCCTCGGTTTTGGAATCCGTTGGAAAAAAATTTTGATGGGTCAACAAAAATTTAGTGTGGAACATCTCATCAATATTTTCCAGTTGATCTTTCTCATCTTGATTTCACCCTCAATCTTGGTATCCATTCTTTTATATACTAATAAAAGTGTAGTTTCTATAATTTTTTGACATGAGGTAATAAAATTAATCTTGAATTTATGTTGTCCAGTACGGACTTCGGACGTGGGTTCTCATTCAGGCTGTGACTTCCTGGTATTTTTTGCTAATTGGATTACACGCAGGTGAGACATCAAAATGATTTTACTACTCATGTTGTGGAAAATTCTCGTAAAAATTTAATAGTCTTAAAAAATGGTGGAAATGAATTTAACAGCTCATCATCATCCTGACATTTTTCATGATGGGGACGAGGCGAGAAGTGACTCAGATTTTGGGTAATTTAATTTTTTACCTGTAAACTCTTTAAAAATAAAAATCTATTTACTGGTAAATAATTTCTAGAAAGATGAATTAAAATTAATTCTCCAATCGCCAGGCTTTGTCAACTGGACGCTGTGAGGGACAGAACCGGGGATTATATGCAACAATTATTTTTCCAATTAGTCCTCTTTGGAGCGCACGCTCTCCATCATTTATTCCCCACAGTTTGTAATTCAAAATTACACTACTTGGATACCATTTTTGAGGAGACAGTCAAGGAATTTTCTGGAAATTATCCCCTCATGTCCCAATTTGAACTGTATCTTGGGAATCTTCGACAACAAATGAGGGTTGAGGCTAAGAAACTGAAAACACAGTAAACTTGTCATTTTAATGTCTAATTTTATTATCCAATGTTTATCTATAAATAAATATCATTATGTAACATCTCATGGCCACCACTCAATGAATAGACAAAATAGTGTGACTGATGATACATTTTTTCAACCATTTTTTCTGCTCCAACTAGATTCTAGTTACTAGAATCCTAGTTCACACTACAAAACTATGTCTCACCAAAAAGTCGTACACACAAAGCATGTCTTTCAATAGGAATAGATTTAATGATTTTCAGTAAATACTTTTCCAGACTTAAGTATGTACATGGAGGATAGGGAATTGGAAAATACATTTTTACAAAAAAAGTCAGGCTCTGGCCAAACGATAAGGATAACGACCGCTTGTTTTTCCAAATACACAAAACCAAGTAAGTATATGTATATCAGACAACTGGATACCATATGCCAATAAAGCATTGATGGGTAATTTCTCCCTTCGATACCTATAGAATATGTCGTGTTCTGCCAAAGCCAACTGTCATGTCAACAGAGTGTTGGATGGATGGAGAGAAGAAATGGATTCATAAGTCAATTTTGTTTTTCTTAATGTCATCCATACATCCACACAAAAAGAGTCACACACACATCCATGTCCATCACTCTTATGATATATATCCCTGTCACTTTTTTTATTTTTGACCTCGACCCTCTCTCTCACTCCAGCCTTCTTTCTATTCCACTGACGAGTGAGTTTGTAAAATTCTGTTCGTTCAGAAGAACAAATTGAAAATGTCCATAGCTAAGGATTATTACAATAATTTTGATTTTCCACCAACCATAGCAATGGCAAATGCACCAACGTCAATAAGTAACCTTTACGTGACTATCCTACATGTGCATAGTAAAGAACCTCAAGATAAATGACACACACATATTCACTGTATATCTAATGTGTGTGTATTACATGGATAAATACTTTATTGACTTAAAATGCTGAAAGAGAGAGACAAAAGTTAATCTCATATTATAAGGACTTATCTCATGATTTCCAGCCTGATTGTCCATGTAACGGCTGTAAAAACATACACACACGCACAAGAAACAGCTTTCCAACTAGATCTGCTGGAGAGAGATGAAAAACAGATGATCACAGTCACTCTGCCTAACTCAAAAAAGACTCCATTTCGCAGTGTAAAAAATATTGTGGTGGAAGTGGAAACTTGACTTTTAGATCATGTCACCTCACCAAGGGTCCTCACCAACTCTTTCTCCAGAACATCCTTCCAGTTTCCCTGGGATTTACAAATACCCTGCGGACCGGGATCTTCCCTTCAAAAATGCATTTCAGTGGCTAGCAGGTGATTCTTTTCTCCCTCTTTCTCTCTTTATATTGAAGAGATTTATAAAATATTTTAAGAAATGAGTTGATCCCTTCCTGTAGTTAACTCTTGTTTCTCATATTTCAAAAAATACTACACACTACAATGAAGGGAAGAGAAAGGATGATGACATTGGAGAATATTGGAGAATCCACGACAAGCTCTACGACCTGCAAAGTTTTGTTGACAAACATCCTGGAGGCTCACATTGGCTCAGTTTGACTCGAGGAACTGACATTACAGAAGCATTTGAAAGTTCACATGTCGTGAACGTGGGAGTCGTGGAGGAGACCCTCAAGAACTATTTTGTCAAAAATACCGAATTCCCCCGAAATTCTCCCTACACTTTTGAACCCAGTGGATTCTACATGACACTCAAACGGAAAGTTGGACCAATTCTCAAAGTAAGCCCCTAATCTTTTTTCAAAGAAGGAAAGTCACACTTTAAAATGACAAAATTAAATAATTTATGTTAGTTAATTTAAATGTTTTCTCTTTTCAATGTAGAAAGTTGGGACAAGGCCGACAAAAAAAATAATTTTGATGCAAGACAGTTTGGGCCTAGCTTTTATTCTCCTCCTCATCCTCGGAGTTCTATTCAATTCCACATTTCTCCAAATTTTAGCTGGATTAGATTTGGCCATGTGTATTATAGCAGGTCATAATTTTTTCCATCTGAAAGACAACTGGAGAAAATATTATTATGATTTGAGTCTCCTCTCATCCCTGGAGTTCCAAATCAGTCATGGTCTTTCTCATCATCTCTACACCAACACAATCATGGTATACTTTTTATTATTATTCTAAAAACGAATTATTTCCAAAATTCTGTGCAATTTATTTATATGCATGCAGGACATTGAAATCTCGAATGTGGAACCATTGTTGAAATTCCTCCCCAGCCCCGACAAGTCTTATCTTCAACGTTTTGGAGCTGGACTCTACGCCCACATCTTTTATGCCGTCAGTTTCTTCCTGGATTTGATCAAAAGAGTCCGACTCATTTTGAAAGGACATCAACAGTTACGACCAGAAAATCTCATTGTTTTCGCTCAACTCCTCCTCTGTCTTTTGATCGCTCCGTCTGCCACTGTAAATAATACACTCAATTCCATTATTTTTTCCTCAAAAATTTCACACCATGTCAAAATGTTTGTTCACACTTTGAAAATGTAACGTCATAAATTGCAGAATGGATTTTGGTCCTGGGTTTTCATCCACGCTGTCGCTTCATACTGGTTCATGTTGGTCGCTGTTGGGGGTTCAGGTTTGGACCATAAAATTAAATGAAAATTGGAACCAATTAAATATACACAGAGAAACGGGGGGAGACAATTAGCCTGTATGATAATTTTCATTATAATTATTCTCTCAGCTCATCATCATCCAAATTGTTTCCATGACGGAGACGATGCGAGACCATCAGCTGATTTTGGGTAAGTCTCTCTCTCTCTCGAAATATTCTGCAACTAAATACATAAGAGAAACTCCATAATTATAGTGTGTGTTTAAATTGGCACAAGGAAGAATGACATTTCAAATCCGTTGTTCTCTCTCTTCACTCGAAAATAATTATAATGATTTTGTACAGACTTTGTCAATTGGACGCCATCAGAGACCGTTCAGATGATCTCCACCAAACGTTATTCGTCATCCTGACCACTTTCGGCCTACATAGTTTACACCATTTGTTCCCAACTGTGTGTCATTCGAAACTACATCATATACAGGGAGTGTACGAAGAGACATTAAAAGAATTTGGAGAAGAGTTCACACCCGTCTCTCAATTCCAACTTTTTGTTGGGATGCATCGACAACTCGCCACCATCAAACCCAAGAAACTAGAACTGAAGAAGGACTTGTAATTTCCCTACACACACCTAAATACATGCAATAAGTACAACAACGTCAACTGAAATTGTTGTCGGACAAATGTTGAATATTAAACATGTCACCCAACTCGGACCAAATGTCATTCAAATTAATTCTCTTTCTCTCTCCTCTCTCTGTTTGCGTTGTTTTGTATGTGTCGGACAAATAATATTTCCATAATAGTCAAATGAATATATACATTGTATTGTATGTCACTGTGAGTGTGTGTGTGTCTACATAATTTTATTAGGGGGCGAGGGAGAGGAGAGAGTACTATCGATTTCAATAAAACTTGCCATTTTACTCTCTCCGAAACTTTTAAAGTTTAATCCACTTGGACAAGCTACCCAGTCGAATGGACGAATGAGGAGAGAGAGAAAAATAGGAATGTGTCATTCAGGATTCCCTTCCTGTTTCTCCTTCCCTAATACATTCAATTAGTATTTAAAGTTTCACCCGGACAAAATGGATGCCATGCTAGGACGCTAGGAGCCAGGAGGAATGGAAGGAGAGAAAATTTTGAAATTCTCCCGACACTCCCTGTCACTCAGTTGAAGCCTCCCGGATAGAAACACACGAACACACAGGGAATGTGTGTGTTCAAAAAGTTTTGGAAAAGGTCAAGGATGGGAGGATGCGAGAAAAAATTCCTCTCCTCATTTTATTGCTCACTCAGGAAAGGATCGGAATCTCTCTCCCTCCCTCCACTTCTAAACTCCTAGGAATTAGGTCTGAAGAGTCAATTTGAAAAACAGAGTTTTCGGCTGCACTCCGTCCTCCTCCCCTCCTCCTCCTCCTGACAATAAAACGCGTTCATTTAATTTGTCATTAAGATTTATTGGGACCAGATGCAAGTGGAGTCATGTACCTACTAAATTATGGACATTGTATAATAAACTGGAAGGCGGGCTGGACTGTGTGTGTCCGTGTATGTTTGTTTATGTAGCCAGGAAATTTAACTACTGAAAAATTTAAATGAGAGCTCAATTCTCCGTCGTGTGTGTCTCAATGGTTAAATACCTGGTCTAGATAAGTAAATAGTTTGTAATTTAAAAAAAGAGAGATGAGACTCCCCCACTCCACACACACGCTACCCAATTTTTACAATGCCTGTTGCTGTTGTAAATTTTTTGTACTTGTAGTAACCTTCATGATACAAGGATGGACAAGTGATAGGCCTTTATCATACCACCAAATCTCAAAGTGGTTAGCTTCAACAAAATACATAGAGACACAGAGGCAGGCACACTAAAAGTTTCCACTTTGAAGTTTCTCACCATGAAGCTCATCATAATAACATAACATAATAAAAACACACACCCCCCAGACAGATGAACGGCAGTAGCACGTGATTCATTATTGTCACGGTCAAGTAACAAAATCCCCTCCTCTATTATGCATATGAAAAAAGTTTTTTTGCAATTCAAGGGACAATTGTTGGCTGTGTTGTGTTGTGCTGTGTAGTGTGTATTCCTCTTCGTGTGTTGTGTGTGTGAGTTACAAAATTTTTGAGATTTATTTTCTGTGGATTCCCCACATCATTATTTCTAAGCAATTTCTAAGCATATTCAACAAAAATACAAATTCTCTCAGCTGTGCATTGCGTTAGTGAGTTATTTACCACATCGAGATTCACACAACAATAATGAATTTGTGACATTACTCTCTCTCTCTCTCGTTCTGTGTGTTTGGATTTGTGAAAATCCAGGTACAGAAAGTGTGAAATCTTGGTCAAAATTGTGAGTGTGTGTGTATTCTAGAATGGAGAGGGATAAAGTTGGTGAAGTAAAATCGAGTTTTCCAGGCTTGTGGCGTTACACGCCAACCCGGGATGTGCCCTTTGTTGACAGCCTTCAGTGGCTGGAAGGTAAAGTACCAACTGTCATTCTCTGCTACGAGCATAATGAAATTCTCAGTAGAAAATTTACACACACACATTTTCTTATACAACTTAGTCGGATTAGCAAAAGGAGGAAAGGATGCTGGATGAGAAGACGGGATTATATTATGCAATATATAGTGTACTCTGTAGTTACTACTCTTTCTCCCCGGAGGATATTTAAATGATTACAATTTGCTTTCTCATTCAAAAATACAAATTGTGTAAAGAATGTGTTAGTAAACTGGGTCTATGTGTGTGAGTACCAGTACTGGAAGGGAGAATGTGTGAGTGTGTGTGTGTGTGTGTAGGGAAATATAATTTGTGCACACCATAACCCAATCCTCTTTTCTTTATTGGTATGCACCTTCAAATCCAGCCAAAAGGAGGGACGATGACATTGGAGAGTACTGGCGAGTCCATGACAAACTTTATGACCTGGAGGATTTTATCCAAAGACACCCGGGTGGGTCAGACTGGATTGAACTGTCACGTGGAACCGACATCACGGAAGCATTTGAAGCATCTCATATTGTCAATTTTAAAAATGTTGAAAGAGCTCTTGCACAATTTTATGTGAAGGATGCAACAACTCCTCGAAATTCTCCTTACACTTTCAATGAAAATGGATTTTACAAAACAGTCAAAAGAAGAATTGAACCTATTTTGAAGGTATTTAAAATTAGACACAATTGTCTTGGGTGTAAATCCAAAGTGAATATTCTCCAGAAAAAGGATCCATAAAAAAATTATTTTATTTAATTAAAAATATGAATTGTCCTCGTTTGACTGGACAGAAAGTTGGGACGGGTCCAACAGACTCTGCCCGTCACATCCAGGACATTTTGGGCTTTCTCTTTTTACTCGTTGGGATAATCGGAGCTTACACCGAATCCATCATTCTGTTGATCCTGACTGGGATCCTCCTGGATATGTGTATAACTTGTTCTCACAATTTTTTTCACATTCGGGATAACTGGAGAAAGTACTACTTTGACCTGAGTCTCCAATCATCTTATGACTGGCGTGTTAGTCATTGTCTTAGTCATCATATGTACCCTAATACTCTACTCGTAAGATTTTTTTTCTTCTTCTCTCCGTCAGTACATAATACATAATTGTGTTTACAGTTTGTGATTGTACAGTCAATTTACTGTCGTCGTACACATTAACTGACTTTAGATAATCGCGGAACAATATGTCTTAGTCCGTGTTAACTCTTAAACAATAACAACTATAACAACACTGACACAATCCAGTTTTTGGATTTGGATTCTGCTTCAGTGCAGTCGACTCATCCAGTCGACTGCACTGTGTTGCATAAAACAGGCACACAAAAGATACTCTATTCGTGATACACAAGAATACATAGCTAAATATGTACAAGAGTTACCCATTTCTTATCGTCAATATGCTTCAGAGAGTCAATTGAAAAGAGAAATGGTTACAATAATAATTTCCCTTCTACTCCTTTGCTTCCCAGCAAACACAGACAAAAATCAAATGAGTAAAAATAAATAAAAATCACTCAACACCTTTCAAAACAAAATATTATGCTAATTTTCGGTGAATCGGACTGTGAATGTATTTAATTGACTTACTAACTTTCTCTTCTTTCCCTCTCTAGGATGTGGAGATCACAGTAGCAGAACCACTCCTCCCATTCCTCCCCAAGACAAATAAGAATTGGATTCAACGTTATGGTTCCTTCATCTACGCTCATTTTGTCTACTTCGGGGGATTCTTCCCAACTTTCTTCAAAAGGATTTGGCTTTCACTCATCCAGAGAAAGTATCCTGTGAGACCAGAGAATTGTCTTCCATTTATTGAACTCGCTATCTTTGCTGTTGTGGCTCCTGGCTTTTGGGTAAAGAGAAAGTTTTGTGTACACAAATATAATAACATTAAAATTTGTAATAGGTAATCACAATTAATTTTCAACATTTCCAGTCAGGATTCAAAGCATGGGTTCTAGTTCACGGCGTATGTTCCTACGCATTCATTTATGTGGGGTTGGTGGCTGGTCATCATCACACTGTCTGCTTCCATGATGGGGATGAACCGAGACCCGATCCAGATTTCGGGTATTTAAATTTTATTTTTCAAATGCGAGTTGAGACAAGAATTCAACAGTTTAAATAACATTAATGATGAAACAGACTTTGTCAACTGGACGCCACAAAGGACAGAGCGGAAAATTTTGGAGAAAGTAAGAGCTTTCCCTTTTACTGGGAAGAGAAAGTCAAAACCTTTCTCTCTCCTACCGTTTGTACAAACGATGTAAAATATTGATCAGAGTAGTTAACGATGATTTCTTTCTAAAAAAAATTTGTCCATCGAAACAGCTCTGCTTGTGTGTCTGACGACGTTCAATGAACATCCCTTTCATCATCTTTTTCCATGTGTTTGCCATTCCAAGCTCCGGCACATAAAACCCATCGTGGAGTCAACATTAAAAGAGTTTCACGAGGACTATCAAAGGTTGGCCCAACTAGACCTTGTCCTGGGACTGAACAAACAGTATTCCAGGAATAAGGGGAACCCTTTCCCGAGAAAAAAAACTGATGCTCATTAAAAACCACCGCTGGTGTTCCACAGGGTTACACACACACACAGTGCACACTTTCTCTCTCTCTCTCTCTGGCGGCAGGAGAAAGTGGGGAAGAGAGAGAAAACTAAATTTTGTTTACGATGTGTGAAACTTTCCCGTAGCTGACCGCTGTGACCTAGTACTAGTACACACACATACATATGTAAACATTGTAATGTGATTAAAAAGAGACTTGATAATGATGATGAACGACTGGCTCTCGAAAAAGAGGAGAGTACTCACTTTTCTCTCTGTAGTCTTCACACACTTTAAACTCTGTATATTTAGTGGGTTATGTACATTATGAGAGGATAAATTCATTACCCATCCCCCTACATTATGGAGTATTGTTTTTAATTACTTTTACCAACAGGACAAATGTCCAATAATTATTTTAAAAAAAATGTGAGGGCCTTTTTTCCAAATAAAAATACACATTGTTTGAACTTAATTATTTGTGTGATCATGGGGGAATTTTGTATGGAAAAACTGATGAAAATTAAGGTGAATCATTCTTTTCACAAAATATATTTGTGAAAACGTGCGAAGCCTGTGTTGCTGTTATTGTGGTGTGACACGTAAAAGTGGACAGTGAGAGACAGGAGGAAATTACACAGACTGGGAATTATGAGGGATGGCAATTAATAATTGGCAATTATATTAGAAAAAATAAGAAGCAAACACATGGATACCTCATCATCATGGATTAGTAATTAACCTAATGTGTGATACAAAATTAGGGGGAAACATGCATCGTCGTCTTTTTTTGTTAGGAAATAGTTTATTCTTCATCATCATTTTTTTATGTCATCAACTATACAAATTTATATCATCATCATCATATAATAATCGTCATAAATCACTATATAATATATTATTATATATTTTGTAGACGTAGGCGATATATATATTCTTCTTTCTTTTTTATACAAATGCAAAAAGTCTATAAAGGAGGTAAAAACAAGTTTTGGTGTTTTAGTATTTTAATATAACATTGTTTTGTTGTTGTAATAAATATATTATGTAGTAATGTTATTGTTTACGTATCATGGATGATTTTTTTTAATTAAATTTTTTTAATTTGACTTTTCGTTTTCATTTTCGTTAAATAATGGATTGTTATTCTTGGGCACGCGTAATTTCACGGCCACTCCCCATATCATGAGGAATTTGAATATAAAACTGACGAGGGTGTAAGTGAACAATTCTTTCAGAGTATACTTAATGTCATTTGGTGCCTTGGGCATGTCATACATCAGTGTGGGAGCTAAGAACACGAACATTTGCGGTAAAAACTGGAGAACGGAATGGTATATCCATAACTTTGGTATCAGCCCTGGATGAATATCCTTCCCATTCCTCTCGTCACTAAACTGCAGTTGGTGAACCGGATACACATAAGGACACAAAATAAAACACACACATTCTAATTAGACTCTCTCCCTTCCTCTCTTCTCTAGTAATTAATTCAATTCATAGTCACGCGAATCATCATCGTCACCATGAAATACGAGAGGGGAAAAAAAGGGACGAAACTAATTATTATTATGATCTACTAGATCGGGTCCTATTTTTTTGGTAAAAAGTATGGGAAAAAACCATTAACTTTATTAATAAAAAAGTGTATACTGTTTAAATATACTTTCTGACTTGAAATTGTCAATTGAAACTGGCCTATTAATACACGTCGTCGTACGTTGTACTGGAAACATGGGTCTCCTCATAAATAGTTACATTAGGGGGTGTAAATATGTTAAATGGTAATTTAAATCCTCTGTATAACTAACTTTAACTATGAACTATGGCTGTATTATTATCCAATGTACAGTGTAAACTGTAATGTCTCTCCTCTGCTAAACATGTTAACATGACAAGAGAGAATGACTCTTGTGTGTGGTGTGTCTTCCTTTATTCATGCATAATTGTAATTAGTTATTCAACTGCATAATACAGTCACTAATAAAGTCATCGTACTAAATTAAACACAAAAACTGGGGGGACACATACATACACAGTATATGTATATACGTACTATGTAAATACATAGTGATGATGATAAACACACACCTTGTTTAGTCAAAGTGTAAATGTACATAAGTACAACATTTCAGTTAATTCCGGTTCAAAATCTTACCCGAGATAAGGTTGCAAGAGCTATTGCTGCTATTATTTGCACAATACTCTGACCACAAGCAGCTATGGCAGCGTCTGAAAATTACATTTCGAGAAGGAAATCAAATTAAGTTTCCACTTCATTTTGAAAAAATTACACACTTGATTAATTTTCTCAACTAGTCATTTTATAGCAAGTTGTGTATTAAAGTTAAGTTCACACACAAGGAGATAATAGGTAATAAAAAGGATGTAAATATAAATATTATTATTATGATCCTTTCGCTCCCTTACATTCTATGTATTCTTTATTTTTGTCATTCTGATTGTTGAACGGGTCGGTGTTATAAAACAGAACCAGAGTCTACACACAACACAAATGTCCATCATTAAAAATTGATTCATTACTTTTTTTTTCATGCACTGAACAAGAAGAAGAAAAGAAAGAGAATATCATTTCAGGAAATATATTTTAAAAATAGAACCACTTTACTGACCTTTATTGCGAATGCAAGAATGATTGTAGCGAAAATCTGAAATCAAACAACAACATTACATAATAAATAATAATTTTTTTATCACGAGAAAAACACACATCTTCATTTAAGGGGATATTTGGAAAAGAGACGAGCTAGCCTTGGGAGAAGGAGGGACTGTCCAAAATTTCTCCCAAGAAAAATTTTCATGAATCATGATCCCAAGAACAACAAGGCAGGAAAAAGGAGAGGAAAACTCTGTCACAAGAATCAACAGTAGGAAATGGACAATATCACATAACCACAAAAAGATAACTCCCTATCATTACTCTCTCTCTCTCTCTATTCTAGGAAAATAATATTATATAATATAACATTAGAAATATACATATGGCTCCTAAGAAGTATTTTTTTACGTCGTAGTAATTCGATTCTTTCCAACCACACTAACTACACACACACACACACATCGTGTAGGATATCAATGAAAAGTGTGTGGAAAATTTTGACAGCAGTTGGCGAAAATTCTTGACTCCATCAACTCTTATTAAAGGCTTTTCCAAAGTCACATTTTGGCTACTTAGTGCTGCTAAGTGACATGGAACTGTCATAAGAATTTCATTTTCCTCCATTCTTTTACTACATTCTTTACTTTTCACAATAATAATAATCTGTATAGTATAACATTACTAGTAGAGTTGATCACTTTTTTAAGAAAAGGAAAATTTGTGTCGGTGTATTTTTGAAAATCAGAAATTTGAATGACATAGTCAAACTTTCCCTTAGTTTTCCTCACACTTTTCATAGAACGAGTCGAGTTTGTGTCCAGTAATGAAAGTCAAGTAGGTGTCCCCCTCGTTTTGTGACCCATTTGACACAAACACGTCCTCCTCGTCGTCACCATTAACAGATGACGAAATGTTCAATAATCACGAAAGCGTGAGGAGGAGGGAGAGAGTGATGAATGCTAATTTGTCTAATCAAATTCAGAGCACGTATGGGAATTCATCTCCGTATATTTGTGTCATATAAAATGATATACATTTATATGTGACACGTTTCCCTCGTTCATGTCCCCTCACTCTCCCTAATTAGCCCAACACACTCATACACACACACTCACTCGCCGTCATCCAGAATCAATAATAATAAAAAAGTAAATAAAATACTAGAAAACTTACGGTTTCAAGGAAGCCAACAAATCTATAGATTGCTTTTGTTGAAAATGCAGATCCCATGATTCCCGACGACTGTCACCCACACACAGACACACACAAGGTAACGTCACACTTTTCTCTCTCTTCCAAAACACTTCTTCTTTCCTTCTCCCCCCTCACACTAATTTTCCTTAATGTTGATCCTTTCCGTCAAACATTAACTAATGATGATTTATTCTTTTGGCTCTCCACAGCGATTCACCCTCCTGCCAGCCACAACTCCATGGAACAAGTGAAAAAATAAAGTTGTTTTTCTTCCTCCTCTTGTAACAACCAACCACCGCTGCAAAAAGAAGAAAAACACACTCACAAAACTGAGAGAAGACACACACGGGATGGGAGACACACACACTCAGTCTCGTACACAGAATGGTGGACGATGAAGACGACGAAGAAGAACTAGTCGAAGACAGAAAAGGAAGGATCACGACCAACTTGCAGTGTCAGTTGAATAAGTTAAGCCTCCTCCGGTAGTTAACTATTGAGCAACGCAATGCAACGGTATATCAGTTAGTATTAAAGGTTTTTACAACTCTCTTCTTGGACTCAGGGTAAGTAACACACACACTCACTCACTCTCACTCCTTCCACAATAAAGTCAAGGTAGAAAAAACAACGAATAGGGAAAATCCTCCTACTAATTGCTGTCTGGGCTGACTGACTCTGGCTACTTTTTCGCCAGTGTGTGTATGGATTGTCTGTCTGTGACTGTGTGTGTGTGTCTTAATAATGTCCCATGTATATATATACACACACCCTCTTCTCTTCTTACATGGGAGACACAAACTTTTTTTTTCTTTTCTATCTATCTCACTCTCGATGATGATAGCTTGCTTTTGGAGTTTCGAGTATCTTTTTCCTTGCCTTGGTTTGGACGACTGAGCTGCTGCCTCTGTCTCTGTGTACCTCACTCCATGAACGACGAACATGCAATGTGACTATGATGTTTCTCCTCACTCTATCCTTCTCTCGTCTTCGTCAACTCTCTCTCTCTCTCCCCGTCTCTCACAAAATTGTGTGTGTGTGATGTTGTCTCTATAGTCAGTCATAGGTAAGGAGTGAGCGTGTGTGTACTCTTCTCCCCGCCTATGTGTTTCTCTCCCTATACTTCCTCCTTTTTCCTACCGTCGTCTGGGGTTACTTTGAAAGAGGGGAGAGAAAAAAGGTGGATTGGTATTCCTATGACCCCGGGGCACTTTTCCCACCTATCCCTTCTCTCTCTCTCTCTTTCTTTTTCTAAGGTCAACCAGGGCTAGTCAACATTTCCCCCTCCGGCGACAGACACCTCCAATTTTCTGTATACATGTGTCCATCCCACACTTGTACTTGTTCCTATTGATGGAAGGTAGCTGAACTTTTATATAATATTTCCACACACACACACACCCATATATGTTGTAGGTATATATTATGCACCCCAACTCAATGACCACTTGTCGAAGCGTGTGTGCAGAGAGAGAGAGAGAGAGGGAGTATTTTTGTAGTGTGAACATGAGGGCTCATTTTTTTCAAATCAGAAATACAAACATTTGTGTAGACATTGTACTAACATGTATTTTTATAGGGGAAAAACCAGGGATTGTGTGTGTGTGTGGATCGGATGGGGGGATGCTAATTCTTCTCTTTCTCTGTACAGAGAGAGAGAGGGGGAAGAAGAAGAGCAGCAACAAGTCGCGGATGTCGTGCTGGGAGAGAAGCGGAAGTTGTGTATAAAAAAGAGGAGTTTTCAAAAACCCTTTTTACCCTGACACTAAACTTATGAGTTATTGTATTGGATGTGTGATGAAGAATAGTTTGAAAATGTTCCCAATTCAAGGTATTGGAATAGAGACCGAGAGAGAGAAGGAAAGGGGGGACAGATTGTCAATTTTTGTGACTAAAGGAAGGGGAAAATGAGTGGAGTCCTTCTCCTTGACGGTATAATATATAAGGAATAGGAGAGGTGGAAAAAGTAGTTCCAGTGCTTCTCTCTCACTCTTTCCAGACTTGTATGCCTGCTAAAGACTTGGTTTGTTAAAAAGCCCTAAATGCGCATATCCCCTATCAGGTCATACAACTTGTGTGTGTGTGTGATGTGACTGTGTACTGGAAGTAGAGTTTGATGGGTGTGCATCCGAAAAGGTATGTATGGTAGTGGTTGTTGGTGTACTACGACACACACACACACTGTACACTCTTGTACTCTGTGCTATGCATGTGAAGAAGGGGAAAGAGAGAAGAATATTTCGGAAAAAAGAGAGACGAGAACGAGACAATTTCCTCCTCTTGTATATAGCTCATATCACAGTCATTACAATCGAATTATTTATGAACCCCCCTGTCACTCGCACTCTCTATGTTTCCTTTTACATGTACTCTCTGTACTATACTACACAGAAAACCCGTACACACACTCTCTCTCTCTTCTACAGGAGAAGGAGAGGGGAAGAGGGGACAGGACCCAGGACAATAATCGGGACTTGGGTGTGCTTCGTCCATCCTATAAACCCCCTTTTCTTTCTCTCTCTTTCTCTCACTCTTTCCCCCTCCTTACATTAGACATTACAGACAAAGTAGAATGGACTGGTCGGAGTAGTAAATTTAGTATACACACTATCCGGTAATTGTATACTTAATTTAATATACGGATAACCTACCCACCAAAAACTCCGTCTCTTCTCTTTCTCCCTTTCCTTCCTGTGCATAGGTACTGTCCTACTGGTAAATAACTATTTTACTCAGGTACACACTTCACCCACACTTCCATTACAATCCCTTCTTTCTCTCTTTTTTATACAGAGAATGTCTCTCGTTCTTCTTGATTCTCTTCGACAAATTGTAAAATGTGAATGAGCGGAAGAGAAAGAAAAGACCAAAAAGACTAATTTTCTTGTAAGAGTCAACGAGAGGTACAGGGGTAGATTTCGGGGGTCATTCCTCACAAACGGGTAGTAACTGTACATACAACTCAGAGTGCCTTCTTTTCTCTGGGTTTCGCCAGGGTAAGTAGAAGAGGATAAAGTCAAAGTCAAAGCTTGTTTTATGATGACGGAAGGACTCCAAATACTTACTACACATCCCTCTGCATAGTTTAACATAGAGAGAATGAAGGGGTATAATTGGCGAACATTCTATTGGAGAGGGTAGACTGACAATATTCTATATCCAAGGGTAATTCTCAAAAGTGTGTGTGTGTGTGACATTTCCTCTTCCTACATACAGACACTCCAGTCAGAGTAGTCTTCCTCCGTTCGATGCTGGAGGTTACAACTTTTAGTGGACAGAAGTACAACTTTTATGACGACACTACCACATTCTCATTCTCTCTCTTGTTTTTTTCCCTCCTCCAAAGATAGAGATAGAACATTTAGTCTGGGGGAAGAGAGAGAGAAAGGATGAAAGAGAAACCGACCAAAAACCATGGATGACATCGTTTCATGATTACATTGATAGTAATCACTGGTCTAAGTCCTTACTTTCAATGCATCCTCCGAGTCCTATCTCGTCCCCCCTCTTCCGTTTTTTGCTGTGTGTTGAATTTCAATATGACATTAGAGGGTGTGTGTGTAAAGCAGTAAAATTGAGTCTTCTTTCTCTCATTGTACAAGTTCAACCAACACTTGAGTATCTTTGCCTTTGGTTTCGTCTAATCGTGAAGACACGAGTGGATATTTAGCATGTTCAGAAATGACACACCAAAAAAATCAATCAATTGTTAATGACTTTTCGGTGTTGAACAGGGTAAATAGCGTCATTCTCATCGTATCTTCGTGTAGTGTGTGTGTCGTGATAATATAGGAATTTTTTTGAGTGAAAATATTTTGTATTATTAAACAGGTAATATAAGCGTCATAAGCAAAAAAATGGATGAGCGACTCTCGTCGAGAGTGAAAGATGAAAATAATTGAGAAATCTAGAATCCAGTCACCAGTACCGTAAATTCTCTTAAACTACCCACATCCCCAGTTTTATAATATATCGTTTTATTATATGTTTAATAACTCATATTTACCATTAAAGTAGAGACCACCATTTCAACATTTTGAGAGAATTTTAAAACCCGGAGGGATAATCAAAGAAAGATTTACGGTATCTTTCGTCTGTGAGTGAGAGAATACAATGAAACGAAGCTCATTGCGCATCAAGTACATGGTGACTGCACGACACAATGGAGTAATAACTATCATTAGAAAATGATAACAAAACCAACATCATCACACACACACACACTATCCACCCCCTCCTCATTCCTAGAGGCAATCTAGAAATATGAACAAAATTTAATTTTTTGAACAATTTAACCACTACTGTCTATGTTCAAACTAAAATACACAAACAGAAACGGTACACGAGACGAGGAATTTCATCTTTGCTTTTGATTCTACAATTATTATCGTCTCATGTGTGTATGTATTACTGTGTATTGTACACACACACGCATACACTGTAAATACACACATGTGTCTTCCATTCTTGTGATTGTTATCGGAGCAAGACAACATTATTTATTTTGAGTAAAATTAAATGTGTACACTCCATTTTAATTGTAGTAGCAAAGCTGATAGGGCTTCTGTGCTGTGGAACTGGAGCGTTTCGTCGTCGTCACGTCATTTTTTTCCCAGGAGGAAATGGCCACCATAGCCGATAGTGGCAAAGATTCAGCTGATACGAAGAAAAGTAATTTCGTCTTCTATTATATAATATCATCTGTCATAGTCCACAGTTTTATTCAATATGTATCCACACATACACTCGCACGTACACACACGTGTATGTCAGTTTTACACTCTAATGGTGGGTTATAAAATTTTCCTTTACCACACACACACATACAAGTCGGATAGCCAAAACAACGTGATATTTGAGAGAGAGGAATGTAAGGAGAAAGACATTTATGCATAATGACAATATACATATTGATGATATTTAAGGAAGTAGGATAAACGAAACAATTTTCTGTTCCCAAACACTACAACACACACGGTCCTCTCCCTTCCCTCCATCAGAGGGACACACACGTGGATAAATACAATGCAGAATGACATGTCCCCACTTACACTCCTGGTACCTCCAATGTGAATGTGAATTGACATACCCACATTTTTAGACAGTTACTCAACTCTCCCTAGACATAATTGAGAGGGAGAAGTGGAGTACTGGTAAGGATCAGAAGACTTAACGACAATACATTGAATTATATCAAAAAACTGGAGAGACAAGGATCCTCTTCCACTCTCTCTCTCTCTTTCTCTCTCTCTGGCTTTCTCATTTGTATTCAGTTGGGTGCAATTTGAGTTTTCTAAATGGCATATTTCTTTTGGATTGTGTAGTATAGGTTACCTCTCATTTTTTTCCGTTCCTCCACTCCAGTAAGAAGATGAGGATCCTTTTACTATTAACATGCAATGAGGATGAGGAGGAGAACGAAGAGGAGGAGGAATAGAGTTGATTAGAAAAAAAGTAATGTCATATAAAATACAAGACAATGGGTTGAGTACACGTCACTGCCTCTCAGACTATTACGAACTAAAAAATGTTCCTCCTCTCCACTCTGTATATTTACATATGTTGACTGATACAAAAAAACTGGAGAACAGTCTAACTACCCACCCTGCATACAGGGACACACGTACCTATGGCATTTCTCCTATCTACCTCTTATACAAATGACGGGATCTACGATGATGAGCTAATAGCCTCCCCCCTCCTTCTCCAGTCCCCAACTTTACATGCGAAATGTGGGGTGGTTCCATGCAAGTGCAATATCAAAATGGGGCACACAAGAAGGAAAAGTGTGTGTGTGGAGTGTGCATCGTTGAAAAATAGAGATGACATAATAAGCCTGCCAGACAGAGAGTGGAGAAGCTCGTGAAGGAAGTAAAGGAGAAAAAGCAAAAGTAGAGAAGTTATAGAGAGGAACTAACTATTGTAGTGGAGGGTATAATATAATAATATAAGATATAAAAGTCGGTGTCATATCACGTACACACACACACACACAAGGAGAGGAGGAGGAGTGTAGTGGTTGGTTCCCATATCTCATTGCGACTCATTTCCTCCTCCATTAGCCATGCAATATCTTTTTGTGGTCCCGGGGTCGCTCCCTAGAAAACTAAAGGTTCATACCACATCGTCATAGTCACATAGCACTTATTTCAACATTAGCATTCATACAGCGTGGAAATAGAAATTCGGGCAATATCACACACTCTCTCTCACTCTCTCTCTCTCTCCTCTCTCTCCCACCCTGTGTCTCTCTGCCCTCACTCCGTGTGTGTGTGTAATAATAATTCCCCACATTATACTCCCTTCAAATTACATATTAGATGTAGCATCAAACGAGGCATGTACATCAGACCATGTGATATGATGTGTATAATGTTCACAGTCTTCCAAGGATCGAAGATTGTAAATGGATTGACAGAGTCGCGTCGGCAGGAAGAGGAACCACCACCAAACACACACAAAGAAGAAGAGAGAGAGAGAGTAAAGAGAAACTGTGAGAAATATTAAATTAAACGAATTACATCATAAATTAAAAAACGTCATCATCATATACATCACCTATTACACGCTGTACACATTGCACACACACACACGAGGGGTACACGGTGTGTGTGTTAGTAGCGCAACAGTATTATTAACTTTTTGAGAGAAAGGGAATCAGTAGTAGCATAGGATAGCATGGCAGGATATTGTACACTGGAGTAACTAGGGCAACATGGGAGAAAGAGTTGGGAATAAAAGGCGAGTATCTAAATTTACTGGACGAAACTCATTAACAAAAACAGAGAGTGAAAGCGAGGGAGAGTGTGTTGTGTGTGTGTGATGAGGAGGAATGATAGTTCGGAATTATGAGTGTGTACATCGTGGAGAGGATCATGTGGAAATGTGAGGAGGAGGAGGTGATGCGGGTCTGACTTGGTCATACAGATAATTATTTTGTACACGTATCCACCTCGTCCTCCGTATCAACATCATAATAATTATGATGTCCGAGTCTACGAAAAACTCTCTCGCTTTCTCTTGTAACCGTGTATTCCGTGAACACTGGTAAATAACATTGATAATTGAAAATGTTCTCAGATCGTGTGTGTGCGTGTGTGTGGACGAGGCTGTGTGGACGTTGAATGATTCACATACATATTTTCTGTGTGTTTGAATTTCCATGGCATCATCGAGGCAGAGCCTTGGCACTTGAAATGACAAGCTACATCTGATATTTACAGAAAGAGAGAGAGAATGTTGTGATGTAAGTAGTGTGTGTGTGTGTTTGTAGTGACAACATTACCATTAACACAATTGTCAGTTAATACTGAGAGACAGAATGAACACTTTATCTGCCTGAATTTGACGGAGCAGACTGTCTATTCTCTCTCTGCTTGAATTGAAAAGGAGAATCACGGGATGACATGGACATGGAATTGTGAGACAAACACACACACACAATCTTTTCTTTTGGGTGTCTCTGCCCGTGCCCGGCAGGACTCTCAGAAGAAAAGAGGGGAAGAGGAGGAGGAGGCAGACACAATTCATTGTACGTAACTTGTATATTGTAGATGACGAGGCGACCTCATAATATTTATGCAGCCATAGATACATAAACTACAAATTATATCATTCACATTAGTACAACACACACACGGGCCCCAACCCGATACTCACATACACAGGGCAAAGGGAAAGGCAAAGGCACAGCATGGAATGGAATAGATTGGCAACTGGAATGATAGCAGGAGAGAGAGAAGGGAGAAGAGACGGAGGGACCTTAATTTTCTATTTCAATTTTGAGTTTACTTTATTACAAACAAGGTGGTTTTGTTTCCTAGTAGCACACCCAAACACATCCACACAGATCCACAAAGAGAGAGAGAGAGAGAAAATAACTGGTTGCCCCCTAGAAAATGATGGACTATGTCAGTTGTTTCACTTGAATGATTGCTCGGCTGACTAAGGACTCTAGACATGTACATCCCCCTCCCTCCTCCTTCTCCTCCCATGTACTCATGAGTACACTTTTGTCTGACAGAGAGATGCAAACTTCTCCAGTGAACACACACACACACAAGCACCGGAGTTCTCTCCTCACAATAAGGAATAATGTCAATATACGATAATCATACTTGTATCCACTACGTATTACCTACCTGACTATGATCAAGATTTTCCTATTATGTTTCCCCTCCTCCTCCTCCCCCTCTCTCTATACTCAACTGCACATCAACAAAGTAATGGATAGAGAGAGAGAGTGAACGACAGAAGAGTGGAGAGAGAGACAGGCTATAGACTCGGGATTAGAGCCGGGATTCCACGATAAAATTGGTAAATATTTTCTGAGAAGAGAGAATATTTTCCAAACTCCTACATACACACACACACAGCCAGTCTGTTATCAAGTGTTTATAGTGAAAACGGGATGGGCTCTCTCTCACTCCTTCTCATATTATATATAGTCGACAAACACAGAGAGAAAGAGCGGCAGAGAGAGAGTTGGCACAAACACTTTGACAACGGGAAAGATTACCTTACATCAAATCCTGATTCAAATCAAAAAAGGGAAACCGTTGGAGGCTTTCTCGTACACACAAACACATACAAAATAAATGAAACTTTTTCTTCTTGTTAGCTCACACACACACAAAGACACAAACACACACTCACTTTCTCTCTCTTTCTCCCGTACACATTGTGCATGCACATGTAGACACACACATGGAGAAAGCTGAGTGAAATGCGGCTGGCTCTCGTGAGCGGATATTTGGAGACATCCAAATTCCATACACACACACACGTACACACAGCACAAACATGGAACACACACGATGGGTCTGTGGGACTGTCGTCGATTGGAATGGAAGGGGTCACCGGCAAAAGTCCCAAACACATAATTAATAAGTAGTTTTTCGTGATTCGTTCAAAAACAATTCCATTGTCTGTCAACCAACTCGACCAACTTACCCACATATCTTTCCCCACACAAACACACACCACACACACACACACACACACATGACACATTTGTATGTATTGTACACTCAATCATTCTACAGGAGTGATGAAGGAGGTGAAGAGGGCGGGTTTGGGGCTTGGCTGAATGTTATACTAATTAGGATCGTTCTATCAACGACCATCAATGTAGATAGCAAGGACCTTTGTGCATGGAGGGAAATATTGTGCAAGCAAACCATTCTGTTAATGGCTAATCAACACATTAAATATGGGTGGGTGCTAGGACACACAGCACATTTCCCTTCCCTCCCCTGCCACCCTCCCCTCCACTACTTTAGTTGTGTGTGTGTGGAGTACAGGATTTGGGTTCATATGGAGCTAACAAGGACCTCACCATCCCATCATTCCATCCTCCCTCCTCCAGCTTTTGGAAATTGGAAACTCTGGAAAAGTTGAATGTGAAAGGAGAAAGAGAGAGAGAGAGAGTGAATTTAGTATATATGATGTCATTATGATTGACAAGGGGGGCAGTACAAATGTACAGTTCTTATGAAAAAGAGAGACAGAAAGCGTGTGTGTGGTATGTCTCTACACATATACATGTACATGGGAAATACAGGAGTACACATGTAAAACCTCCTACAAGATGATAGGAAGAGGAAAAGAGGGAAATGGCAAAGCTGCCATTGCTGGATCAGCTCAACTCAAATATTCTCGTCCAATTTCTCCCCTCCCCTCCATCCCGCAGAATTGAATTCACTCGAATCTTCTCTCTTCCTCTCTCTCTCAACGGAAGTGAAGGTCTGTGTGAATGCGTGTGTGTGTCGTGTCGTGTAGTGTACTGTTTGGAACTCAGTTTTTGCATGAAGATGAGAGGACGGGATAAGAGATTGGAGATAATTGTATGTTTTTTGTTCCCATCTAATATAGTGCAATCCTCTTCTTCTTCTTTTCCCCTCTCCCCCTACCAAAGAAAGAGAAAAGATATGAGGGGGTGGTTTGATAGTGGTGGAAGAAACGTGTCAGGTGTCAACAGGAAAGTGACAAACTTTAAGGCTTTCTCTCTTTTTCTGTGCAGTTCTCTCTCTTTTTCCTACATGTAAAATAATGTGTATAGGGGTATGGACTAAATAATTTATTTTTTATTAACAGTTTGACATTTTCCATTTAGGCCCTAGTTCCTCCAGCACACACACACGTACACTCTCTCTCACACACACAGAGGCAACATACCAGTATACAGTATGGACGGTCGTCATATATCATATAAATTAGCCGGAGCACTTCTTTCATCATTTCTATCTATTTATCTTCCAATTCCCTTTTCAACCCCACTATCAGTCCCCGCACACACACACAAGGAGACACGCAGAGAGAGAGAGAGAGAGAGAGAGAGAGAGTTCTATTTTCATGTTGAACACCACCATTTTGTGTTTTATACACTCAATTTAAGTGTATAGCCAAACACACATGTACACCGTTTTAGCTATCCTACCTCTCAATCACAATCACACACACGAAGACCAACATTTTGTTTTCCCATTGGTCGTCAAACTCACCAAAACTCCTCAGCCATTCATTTCTTTGGGAATGTTTATTTGACCAAATGTGAATTGTCATTCACCAATTTTCCCAAAATGATTCTTTCTCCATGTACAATTTCTTCTCTCTCTCTTCATTTCCTGCTATTAAAAATGTGACTCAATTTAGTTTACAATGCAATGGGCAGTTAAAATGGGGAAGGAACATTTTTCTGACAGTTTGGGTAATTTATATTCTGACGAGAGAGAGAATGGATGTGTGTGTGTGGAAAGAGTGTGATGAAACATGAGGGTTAATGACAAGGGAAAAGGGGGAAGTGTGGAGGTTGAGGAAAGAGGAATCAAGTTTTAGTTTGTCTAAATAATATTCGGGGTGTGTGCATGTGTGTTGTGTAGTGTGTATGTGTAATGTAAGGAGGAGGTGGAGGGAGGGGACGGAAGGAGAGGAACGACGACACAAGCAAAGCAACAAGCTGAAAGTCGTGGATTAAAAGTTTGGTAAAGTTTCCTCTCTTTGATAATTCATTGGAATGGACTGGGATGGAAGGACACATTATTAGTTCACGTTTCTCGTTAGAATAAAAGACAAGATGGAATGGAATGGAGGAATCGACTTCGATTGCCTCGAACACTGTACTACCTTCCTAATTTAATTTATCCGAAGAGGCCCCTGCGCACTCCCGACTGTCTGTCTCAATAAGGAGAGAGTCCCCCCTTCCCTCCACACAAATACAGACACACACACACTCACACACACATCCCCATCCTTCCGTCTTCTTTTCATGGGAATGTGTTGCCCTTTGGTGAAAGCTGAGCAACAAATCCCTCCTCCTTTCTCCCTTCCCCCCTCTTTCTCTTATGCATGTTAGTCATCCGTTTAAGTTGATTTTGCAATGATTTATTGGTCCCCAATTCCGAATCCCACTTCCCTCTCAACCTTCGAGTGTTAGAAATAAGACAGGGAGTGAATGTGTGTGTGTGTCGAGGAGGGGACAATTTGATTTTAATCCACAACACATTGTACCCTCAATACAGAAAAGAGAGAAAGGGAAAATCTTGTGAAATCCTTTCGGAAAATTATGATGAGTCAAAAATATTACCCACAAATTATATTATGCACAAATGTCAGTCGTTACTCCGTATCCTCTCTCCTTCCTTTATTATCCTCCTTTTTATTGACTTGTCATAGAATTATCAATTAAGTACACAAACAGTTTACACTCAACGGGGCATTCGAGTGTCAGCTGGACACAGCCATGTACTTCCCCATCACACACACATACCAGTTTAGAATGTGCAGGGTATTATACAATACAGTTTTTCAAAGAGTTCGGACAAGGGTCTTAGCTAAACTCATCAAAAACGGGATAAGCACACACACACAAAGAGAAGGGTTCATTCGAATGATAAGAGGACACAAGAGCGAGACAGAATGGTACTTGAGCATTTTAACAAGACATACAAATATTACAGAGAGACAGAAATGAATTGGCGAGAGTCAGTCGAAGAGTCGGAAGGAAAACTTTGTGCGAAACCTCTCGAGTAATCCAAAAAGTCAGTGGAGGCCAACTTTTGCGAATGGAATTCACTCGCATCTCGCTAGATCTATTAAATGTTGGTGAATTCATGTCTCTTCTTGCAGTACTTGTGTACATTTTTTGTTCTGCTTGACTACCGTTCCAAGGGTCAATCAGTGAGGTTCTTTTTTGCTCTTGTTGTAAACACCGGGTGTCTCGGCTTTACAATTGGACCCTTGGAGCCTTGAAAGGATTTTCAAAAAACTTTCTGTCATACTTACTTTGTATGAGTAACCTTTGAACTTGTAGTCCAGTTAACTAATAGACAAAGCATATTTAAAAGAATGTTCATGATTTGTGTACATTTTGACAATTTAATTGTCTCTCATCCACTCTCCTCTATCACAGATTGACTGCTCAATCCAAACTGCCAGCTTCTGTTGGTACTCAGTCCCGTTATATAAATATTAGTTTACATGTTGTAAAATGTAAAGAGCACTTGACAGAGACAGAGACATAGACACACACAAACACGAACACACAATGATAAGACTGCAATGACGTCCTCTTTTCCCATCTCTCTACAAAATATCCATACAAATTAAGCATGATAAATTTTGAGAGTGCACTATCATTGTGTGTATCTAGTAGCTGGATTTATGTATCAATGCAGTGGGATTATAATAAATGCTGGGAATTTGTAGACAAAACTGTAAATTGTGTGTACAATGTTAACACGTGGATGCAGAATGATGAATTTCTTCTAAAACTTTCTAATTTCTTTTTGTGTGAATTTCATTTTAAAATTTTCCAAATTATGCTTCTACAAATTTCCAAAGAGAAAGTTTGTCTCCTTCACTTTGATTTATTGGAAAATGTTTTTGCTGCAAAGAGTGAAGAGAGATAACAGCATTAAATGATGACATTAAATATTAAATTGAAAAAATCTGGAGACGAGATAGAAAAAACTGTATAAAAAGAAAAAAAGGTTTTCTCCGCTTTAATCCATCTGCCTTGTATTTTGTCTCTCTTCATTTTCCAGATGGACTTAAAAGCAGGCACTCATCCTCCTCTCTTTCTCTCTCTGTCCACCTCCTTTCTCCTTCATGTGGGTCAAGTCAAGGAGGAGAAAGGAAAAAGTACTTTCCCTGTTTGCCTTCTTCTTCTTATTTCTCTCCACTTTCACATTGATGACTATTTCTTTAGGAGAAAGTCTAAATCTCATGTCCATACAAAATACCTCCCATACATCTAAATGTCCAACTTTTTTTTCTTCCATTTCCCTCGAAATAAATGCATAATAAATTTCTATCGTTCCTCTGTTCCTCTCGTTTCTCCATACCACAAACAGAGAAACAGAAACACAACAAAGTGTAGGGGAAAGGAAACCGTGACCAAATGTGAACCGTTCTGCATGACGACTGCAAATATATACATGTACGATATATAAATATACACAAAAGAGCAGAAGACACACAACACTGACTCTACTTGATTACAGCATTAGTATTATAATAGCAGTGGTTTGACTGGAGCCTTCTTTCTTCATCCCGAGTACCCCACAAATTACCAAAAAAGGACATACTTTCCTACGAAACCTTTCCGGAGAAAGTGTCTTGATTTTGACCTAACAACCATCATATTTCCTTGTAGAGAATCATAGTAATTACTTTGCGTCCAATTAAAGAATTAAGATTTGAAGCATTAAAATTTGTCATGGGATTCCCGATTTAAGAAGGAAAACTATGAAAAAAAATGGACAGAAAATGGAGACTCCAGAAAAATGGGTTTTGATGAAAAGGAGGGACATGACACAATGGACTGTTTGTTTGCACAATTGTACATATGTATTGATTTGACACATCACACACACACACACGAGAGAGATAGGGTGTGTGTGTGTGTGAGTGCAATAGCACATGAATATTTGAATAGCACATGTTTAGCCTCAACCACATAAACTCCCCCACTCATTTTTTTGTCTCTCGACTGTTTTGTCACATTCTTCCCACTCACTCAATAATTTTCATAATCCAGGAAAAAATCCTCTCTCTCTCTGTCCTGTAAAGTACAATGTAATTATGGGTCTAACTACTTATGTACATATTGATGTATGGAGGTCTCTTCTCAGTGAAAACAATTTCAATTGATTTTTAAATAATTTTGTGACAAGGTTCTTCTCCATTAAAACCTCAGACAGTCCACAGACAGACAAGTCCACATTTAAGACACACACACTCTCTCCCTTAGTTAGAGCTTAGTTGTATGTATTTGAGGAAGGAATATGGAGTACATTTTATGGTGGTGGTGAATGATGTATTTATGATGATGTACGGTAGCATTGAGATTTTTAAAAAGAGCACTGCAATCGCATTAATTACCCTTTTGGTTTATCCTTCAGGTAAATTAGTTATTAATTATGCATAAGTTTAGTCTAGTCCCATCCACTCTCCGTGTACGTTATTACACAGTCAATATCTTGCTCAAGCTGGTGTTAACTTATAATTTTTCTAATGGCAATTCTCCTTCTACATACGATACCCTCTCTCTCTCTCTTTTGCCCTCAGAGAGAGAGAGAGACAGAGTCAAGTGAGATTAAAAACATGATGATGGTTTGCCCACACGCTTGCTTACTCTACTGATTGTGCAACGTGAGTGTGTGTGTGCGCTAACTAGGTAGTTATACTTTAACTCTCTTATGGATTAGCTTATTTTGAACTAAATTATTTTTTCAAGTACTTCTAAACACATTGTGAACAACACACAGGGCATAAGAGAGAGCATAATAATAGTATTATAGTTGAGTCGCATATCAACGCAACATTTTACTTTTTCCCCCTTCCTTACGTCTTCTGCTTACTCTAAACTTTTATTGCCATTACCTGTTCTCATTGAAATTTGGAGTATTCAGGACACATGACTTTGTAACTTCGATACTAAAGCCTCTTGTTTACTATCAGGCACGAAATCACACACAGTATGACTTTGTGTTATATAAAATAATCCATTCTAAAGCCGCTTGTATCAACTCTGCGTATGTAATATGTGACTTCTTCTCATATTATCAAAGTACTTTCTTGACGACAAATACATGATGTATGCTGTACTGTATATGTATGTATCACACATTTTCAAAAAATTGTCCATATATCTCCATACTTTTTTTCTTACAAAAAAAACCTTTCCTTGTTTTCTTCATATTTTATTCCTAGTCCATCAATCCTACCTTCCTTCGCAGTGTAATCTAGTAAATAAAATGGCCAAGAAAATCCACATTAAAATACCCGGCTATTACTAGTACTGTGTTGTGTGTGTGTGTGTCCACTAGTGGTAGTACCTACTGATATACTACACCTTCCTTCTTTTTTTATATAGGAGCATCCATCATAGCATCTTTCAAGGTTACAAATCTGCTGCTGTATATCCCTTCTCATGGTTTTAGCAAGGTTTTACTACTACTCCACACACACACACAACACTTTTCATGCTATATACTGGATTTTTCGCATGGAGTGAGAGAGAAATATGAAATATCTATACACACACACTCAGTCACTGTACTGTGTACTGTAGACTGTCCTATGGAAATATATGAAAGAGAGGATGAAGAGAGAGAAAAGTCTGCACAAAAAAGTCTGCTAGTAAATTGTGAGAGAGAGTGTATGTGTGTGTGTTGGTCTCAATACGCTGATGGAAAAAAATCACATGCACACACATGGGCCACTGTACAAAAGTTGCCAATGTGAATAATATTCAAAGCAGAGACTTGTATGTGTGTCTGACTGTATATATATGATGGGATTTCTTTGGGCAGAAAGCTTGCTCCCTCGTATAACCTTATAAAATACACACATCGTACAAGAGAAGAGCACAGTGTACTAGAGAGGAGAAGACGAGAGCGTGTGTATGTGTGTTTTCTAGTAGAAGGAAGGATCTAAGAGAGAGAGAGAGAGAGAGAGGAACGTGTAGCGCATACTCTTCATAGAAAATAGAATTTAGGTGCAGTTCGTTCCAGTCGTTCTGTTCGATCGGGGTCACTCTGTTTTCGACTGCTTCTTTCCACTGTTGTTGTCTGGGTGTGTGGTGTGTGTGAGTGGTGTCTAAATTAATTAGGTTATTATTTCAAGTGTTCATACTCTCATAATCCCTACACACAAAAATAATACGATTCTCAACTTTTATTAAGGTAAACACACAAAAATCCACACTCCACAATTTTCATCTCACCTTCCTTGGAAATATTAAAGTTGTGTCAAAAATTTGAGAAAGAAAGAAGGATACAGAGGGATTGAGTGCAAAATTTTAAATTGGTGTGTTATTATTGTGAATATTTTTTTGTCTCACAGAATGCCAGACAAGAATAGCAAAAATTATTCCCCGTCTAAGGGAGCTCCGGATAATGGGGGATTTAAAAGGTTTCTGTGGAATCCTGATAGTAGCGAATTTTTGGGAAGAACCGGAGCCAGTTGGTGTAAGTACAGAATTATCCTATTTTGATCATATTTCCCCTTCCAGGGAATGACAACAGAGTTAAAGGATGGAAAAATACGATTTAAAATATTCATCTCCATGGCCATTTCACCTCTACTTCTACTGGCTAAGCCGTAGCCTTAGTAGAAACACACTATCTACACAAACACACACACACACACACACACAATGTATGTATGTACGTCGCGTACATTGGGCGACTGGGTGTGTCGAGGGTTCACAGTCGTGTCGTCAGAGGGAGGGCCTAAATTTTGCACAAATTTCGTGAAAATTCATAGAAATTTTCCATTTTCCTCCAAAAAATCCGTCTTCCCTGCCCATTCCGAGGGGAAAGGAAGATGGGTTTTTTGAGGCCACATTTAACTCTGTCATTTTCCCTACTTTGCTTCATTTAAATGAATGGGATACTTTAAACAATTTTGATGGTTGATTTCTAATGATGATGGGGAGGAGGGGAGAGAGAAGAAATTAATATCTGGATTGATCCTGATTTTTCCAGTTAAAATCACCGTTTTCTACATAATCTTTTTCGCTGGTCTCGCTGCCTTCTTCGGTCTCATGCTATGGATTTTCTTGCAAACATTGGAAGAGAGTCGACCCAAATGGATAGGAGACAATGGGCTTATTGGAAGTAATCCGGGTGTCGGATTCCGACCCATGCCTGACCAGGACAAGAATGTCGAGTCAACATTGATTTGGTATAAACGAGGGGAGGGGAATGCTGGGAAATTCTGGTCTGACCAACTCAGAAAGATCATGAATGGTTAGTAATTTAAGAGAATTTAGTGTGTCTGTGTGGGAAACTGGAGACTCCAGGATGTGTAGACGATAATTTCTTTTTTGTTCTCTTTTCCTTCGACAGACTATGAAAAATTGTCGGGAACATCAAAGAATACACAAACATGCAAGCAAGGGAGTGGGGCTGATGAGGATAAATGGTGTAATGTTGATGTAACTGGGGACAAGCTTAAGAATTGCACAGCAGCCAATGATTTTGGTTACAGCAGAGGAGAACCATGCATTCTCATCAAGTTGAACAAGGTCCGGCACAATTATTCAGTTTTTTTCAACTGAAAATCATTCATTACTAAATACTATGAAGAAAAAATTCTCAATTTTATTATTTTTGAATTAATGTAGATCTATGGATGGAAACCAGATCCATACACTTCAAAAGACAAAGATAACTTTCCTCCTGATATGCCTGTTGACTTGCAGCATAAGATTCTTAATGACAACGACACTGTGAGTTTATTTTTACTATATTACAACTCTCTTCTCGTTGACAGATTAATCGGGGAGAATCATTTGACCAAATATTTATGTGTTTTTTTGTAACAGCGTGTCTGGTTCTCATGTGACGGTGAAAATCCAGCTGACAAGGAAAATTTAGGAGCGGTAGCTTACTACCCGGCACAAGGAATCCCAACATACTTCTTTCCTTACTTGAAGCAGAGTGGCTTTAAGGCGCCCTTCATTTTTGTTCAACTTGAGAAGCCCCTTCGTAAGTCATTCATAGCTACCACAAGAAATTATTTGACTTTCTCTTCTACAATCAAAAAATTACAATGATTATTTTTTTCCTCACAAACAGACGGTGTTCTGATCAATGTCGAATGCAAAGCCTGGGCTAAGAATATTCATCCCAGTCGTCTGGAACGAGTCGGGACAGTTCATTTTGAGATCATGATCGACTAAAACAACAATGTTTCAGTAGTAATCTAATTCAAAAGAAAAAAAAATCTTCGTTTTAACTTTTATTTTGTGTTAAAACACACACACTTACACACTTAAAGAAATCAGCTGGTCAGATTGATCTTTTGATTTGGCATTTGTTGATGACAAAATTTTTTTTATTCCTGTACACACACATACACACATTACACTTATTAAGTACGTTACACAAAATACTTATATTGTTGTTCTTATGTTCCCCACCTACCAATCAACCATAACCATGAACCATCATCCTCACCCCCACCACACACACATACACATACACACTTAACAAACACACAATACTTCACTATATTATTGTTCCATAGTATTTGAAGAACCTTTTCCTCACACACGTACACACACGTCGTATACAAGTCAGTGATGAACAAATGGCTATAGAATGATTACAAATAATATTTAAACTAATTATTTAGTTCTTTCAAATGATAATATATATAGATACTTATATATGATATCCGAGTCATTGAATTATTGTGTTTTTGGTGTGCAAAAGTTCCCACATAACCTTAACTACATTATTATATTATACTGATATATGAACGTGAGAGAGAGAAAGAGAAAGATGAGACGAAAAATATTTGTGTTTTTATGATGGAAGGATTTGGAAATAATGTGTAACCATGAGAGAGAATCCTTTTATTATTCCGAGCATGACCCTTTGTGTTGTGTTTGTCATTTCGAGAGTATAATAATAAATTACTCAAAACCAAAAAAAGTGAAGCGATTGACATTTCCTATTTCAATAATATTGTTAATACATACCAACAACAACAACAACCACACTCAAAAAAAGGAGAAAATATGTTAAAGTATGATAGAAAACAACAACCAGGCAGGTAAAAAATGTTTTTTTGAGTCTTATACTAGAGTTACTTAAAATGAAAACCGAAGGTTTGTGTCAGTTGTGCGTGATGTACTCCAGCTATTAAATGTACTTGAGAAAAAATATTAGTTTAAAGGAGAAAGGAGGAGGAAAAAAATCATATTCGCGACAAAAAATGATGAGTCTAACGTTACAATTATTGCGTTTCTCGTATATAATAATACATACAATACACGTATATACTATATTATATTATTCTTATTAAAATGAAGAAGACGAGTAGTATCTTTTTAGTTTTTAGCCACAACTTTCTATTCTATTTAAAAGAAAATCTACGACATACTTCAAACAATTATAATTACATAATTATAAAAATACTAGAGGATTATATATATATGAAAAAAATGAAGAATTATGATATATATAAGAAGAAAAAGAGAGAAAATAAAAGTTTTTGTTTTTGGGTTCTTCCGTTCTATTTTTTTTTGTTTAAAAAAATTCTGTATTAATAATATATTATATATTAAAAAAATAATATATATATAGCAGAAGAGAAAAAAAACAAATTATGTATTCAATGAAGCAGCTTGCACTTCATCTAAAAAAGAAAAAAAAGTGGTCTGTTATGTATAGAGATGTTAAAAGAGAAGAGGAGAAAAAGGAGGAGAGAAAAAAAGAATTATATAATCACAGACACACACATACGTCGTCGTCTATTAACTCCTACTACATAACTACAATACTTAAACTACCTAAAAAATAATATGTGAAGAAAAAGAAGACAAAACAAAAGATCGTTGGTGCGAAGAAGAATAATATAGTGAGAGAAAACTTGTCAATATTCGTAACAAAAAAAAATTTACAACTTTAACATATGGTCCATCATAAGAAATATAGTCAGTTCAATAAAGTTATTTAATGAGTTTGTAGTTTAACAAGTCTTCCTTCTTTTCCTTCCCATCATCATCATCTTCATCTTCATAAGAACATTATTTTCATTTGGATGTGTGTGTGTGTCTGGCTTTGCTCTGCTCTTTGTCAATTCATCTGTATGCCCACTTTACATATCAAGTCAATGAGATGAGAGGATATTCTTGGGTATCCTTTTTCCCTAGTATGATGTAAAAGTACTGACGTCTATTTATAAGTACACAGCATAGGATCATCATCATCCCCCTTCATGGAAAGGAAAAACTAAATTAGCAGTACATTTTAATTGCTCCAAGGTTCTACGTTCTAACCTCATCCTTGCCCTCTATGTGTTATGTTAGAATGATTCACATTCATGATTCATGAATTTCATGTACTATGTGTTTCCACTATTAGGACTAGGAAAACAATATTTAGAGACTCTTCTAAATTGTCTGTGGGTAGGTAGTAGGTAGGTAGGTAAGGGAATAGAGGAAAATCTCCTCTTCTCTTGATTATTCCGCTTTACCCCTCTCTGACTGACTGACTACACTCGTTCATTTTGTATCTTTTAGTTACATTTGTTGAGGAACCATACATGATTTCAATTGAGATGCAATAAGGTGTAGGACAAGGGTATTTTGAGTAGAAATGTACTAATGTGTACAGCATTGAATATTATTTACAAAATACACACAGAGTACACACTGAAGTGATGTGTGATTTTTGTCTAGGATAAGTTATTTATTTCAACAAAATACACATTGCAAATCACATTTTTTTTCTCTGTAGAAAACAAATAATTTAGGTAGTACATATATTGGTATGAAGGAATATGCGGGGCGAATCTCGAAGTAAATATAATATAATTATTGTACAATTATTAGTATCTTTTAATCTCCTTGGAGGGTATTGCTGTCGTTGGATGTTGGTGGTGTGTGCACAAATAACCATATTCGATTTTATGGAAATGTACAACACTCTCTCTGCTGTGAACATCGCATGTATGATAATTGGCACAGGGACTAACTACTATTAACTAACTATGTACTATTGTTTGTAGCCATAGGGGTAATCTTGAAGTTGAATTTGTTGCTCAGTTTTTCTAACTGTGGCAAATTATCTGGTTTTAAAAAACTAATGAACACTGGAGTGCGGTATGGCTCATTCAAGGTTCCTCCTTTCCTTGCTGTCCGCCCGACACAAGTTATTCTGAGTCGAAGAGGAAAAAACAGAACAAAAGAAAAGTGACGATGATGGTCATTGTCAATCCCATTAACTCATCCTCTCATCACCCCCTCTCATTACTGACACAAGTATAACTTTAGATTATACTAATGGTATTTTCAGTTTTCATGAGATTCGTCTATTTAAGTACATAATAGAGATAGAGTGTGAAAATGTGCATTCATTTACTTACCTCTGTGTGTAACTCTCGGGAAAGTCTGGGAACTCGTAGTTTAGAACCAAAGGCACTGGTTTCACTTTAAAATTTGGATTTAAAGTTATAAAGTCTGTTGTAATCAATACTCGACAAACTCCAGCTTGGAAAAGTGTCATCAAATGATCAATAGAACGGTGT
The DNA here is from genome assembly GCA_009870185.1 of Pygmarrhopalites habei. Lineage (NCBI taxonomy): Eukaryota > Metazoa > Arthropoda > Collembola > Symphypleona > Arrhopalitidae > Pygmarrhopalites > Pygmarrhopalites habei. The sequence continues at coordinate 60,333 of WJFB01000010.1, forward strand.
TGACGTCCTCCATGCTGAAAAAGAAGAAGAAATACATGAGATGTTGTGTCATAATTTTAAACTGTAGGATTGAAATCATATTAATGAGAACACAATTACTTGCTATATATAGAAATGGAGTATTTAAACATTCTTTCTGATAATTTAAAACAATTCCAACTGGTTTAAATGCAATTTAAAACTATGTCTTCAACTAATAAACGTTGTACGTTTTATTTTTAAATAGCGATTTTGGACACTAATAGCAGAGGCTAAGGTCAGATCTAAGGTCCTGCTTTTTACAATTCAAGCAGTAAATTAAAATAAGTATATCTTTTTTCATCAATAGGCTTTTAACAATTTAGAAAATGTATAATATTGATGACCAGTAGATATGAACAGTTGGGATTTTCCATTTCTTATTTTCTCTTATACAATGGGTCATAATTGATTCTATCAGCTTATGAAATGGAAAATTTTGTTTTGTAAGGATCCACTTACCACAGAACAGACTTCGAGTCCTTTTTCATTTTCTCGGAGTTTAAGAGCAAGCCAGTCAGCCTTCTGATTCGTATTGCAGAAAATGATTCCTTGTTCAACTTCCATTGTATTTGCTAATGCGGCAAGAACTTTAATTTTTAGTTCGTCAGTCTCCACAATTACATAAAATTGGTTCATATGCTCAAAATCTATATTATTTGTTGATTGTTTGGGAACTTCATTTTCAATCCCAATCCCTTGTGGTTCAGTCAATGGTGTAGGAGCAAGACACAATGTTTCCTTGTACGCAAGGTCATGTACATTTGAGCAATTTAAATATACTGGATCTCTTAATCTTTGAGATAGGCACGAGATTTGTTGATTCAATTTCCGGCTTAAAATTATGACTTGAGTATCACCTCCCAAACTGTAGAGAACCTACAAAGTCAAATGCATGCAAAAAACAATTAGCACTATTTAATTAACGTTACATGCAACAGGGAATATTTGACTAAAATATTAGAAGAGGAGAACAATGTTCCCTTTCTATTGCGTCAAATAATCACTTTTTCAACCAGCAACTTGGTGAATCAATTGTGTGGCAAAAATACACTGTATTAAATACAAAATCGGAAAATGGTCAAAATAATCTCATTCTTCCCATATTACCGATAGGTCAATCACATATTGATTTCATGGGAGTTGAAAAAGAATTATTAAACTGAAAAATGGTCCCTAATCATATTTATCAGTGCACATAGTATTCATATATCATATAGTTGTTACCTTAATAATATAATTTAGAGATTCTGTTTGCATTTCATCCGCTGCATCTACTACTAAAGTGTTAATCCTATCCGTCTTAAATTTTCGATTCAAAATATAATCGTAAGTTTTGGCAGGAGTGGCCAAGAACACATGACTGCATTCGACTTGTTCTGGTTGATTGGAACACACACATGTAATATCCATTAAAGTTGACAGATCGCTAAGGGTTCTCATTGCCTAATGAAAATATTTTAGAAAACTATTAGTAATATTCAAAGAATTGCATCTCTAATACATGGATTAATTTGTATTTCTCACATTCTACAAAATCATTAATACTTATTGACTTACAAGCTCTGCTGCTTCTTCAGTGGGTAATAAAAATATGGCTTGTGGTTGCCGTAAATTCGGTTTAATTTTATTCAGAGATGCGATTGAGGCGAGAGTTGTTTTTCCGTCCGGAGTAGCCAGTTCAACGATCATGTCATGTCCTAGAAGGACGGCAGGGATGGCTACTTGTTGTATCAAAGTTGGATTGCAGACTCCCCATAAATTTATACCACATACAAGAGATTCTGCCAGATTCATATTCTGCAAAATCATAAATAAATTATGATTATTAATTTATTCATATGCAAAATAGTACAGCCTTACTCTAAAAATTTCCAAAACGATTTTGACGTGCAGAATTTACTGTACCTCAAATGTAGTACAAACCGGTCCAGTGTATTCCTAAAATGTTAATCAAAAATATTAATTCCCCATGGAATATCACTAACATATCTTCACTTAGTACATTGAAATGAACTTTGTGTATCGTACTTACCTTTGTATTGGTAAGAATTGGCCTGGAAATTTCAACCGAGTCTGGTACAACAACCTGAAGAACAAATCCATATTGAATTAAATTTGAAATATTATTTAGCAAAGAATTAGCGATTATTTTTAGTTAATTCTGGGTATAAGTACATGAGTGGTAGTTGGAGGATCCAAGATTTTGAAAGGCTCTTCTGTATTATTCAAAGACAATTCCTGGACACAGAAATGAGACATTTGATTATTATCAAGGGTCTAGTACATGCCAGTAACTTGGATAAAATTTAGTATTCAAATATTCTTCATTGAAAATCAGCTTAGGAAATTCAGGTATGCATAGAATCACAAAGAACAAACCTGTAATACTACTACTGGCTGTGTCAATAGTTGATTTATCATTTCCAGACACTGTGGTTGAGAGTCGATCGAAGGTTTCCGTAAGACCATTCTGAGTTTGTGTTTTTTCTTCATTTTATTTTTTAATTTTCTTGCTTGTGCCTCCAAATATCTCGCAAAATCATTGTCATCCTGGTACTGGATTAAAACCAAAGGTTAAAAATTGTTAAATTATATGATTCACATAAGAAAAAATTAAGCACTCCTTATAATAACAAGCTCATAGTACCTCATGATCGGACGGGATATCAGCTGAAATATCGACAACTTCCTGTTTCTTTTGTTTACTCAAAGGTTCTTCGAAATCTACCAGCGAATCATCACCGTCAATTTTCATTCTGTAAATTAAACATCAAACAAATAAACATGATTTGGTGATTCATTGAAACAAAATTTAACAAAGTGCAATTTTTAAAAATAGAAACCACAATAAGAAACAAATCCCCCCTCTTACCTTTTCAAAGGGATGTTTTGAAAAGGGTCCTCATTTGGTCTACATTCATCCTCCGTATCTAAATTAAATGCTAAGATTTCCCATTCGTTCTCTCTACTACTTTTGTCCTCAACTTCACTGACAGTTTCGTCCTCCACATATTCCAATTTTGTTCTTAATTTTCTCCATTTTCGTGACTTTCTTTTATAGTAGTCCTTAATAATCTCGTCAAATCTACATAAATGAAACAAAAATCATTATCAATATGGGTATTTTTCGTGTAGAATATAATACGTCGAATGAATTTTGTTCTGTCTTACCGATCATAGGAAGGTAAAGTAATATCTTGAACATTTTCCTTGTCGGTAGCATCCTCGAGTACATTTAAACACAGGACAGTTTCCTCAATTCCAGCCTACATTTCATACAAAGGTCAAATCATAAATTACTATTGTGAATGACAGGGATTTATCGTCGTCACACAAATACACACACATGAGAATATCAAACTGTTGAGGAACATGTGATGATATTGAATGTAAGTTTATAATAAATTACCCAGATGCGTTCAATATTTTTGTTAATCTTTTCTTCCTTCGTCCTCAGGGAGGCCTTAAAATCCTCCAAAGTCTTCTGGATAATGTCAATGGTCTTCCAGTTGTCCTCATACTGTCACAAACAGAACAAAAATATTACGACTGAGTTGTACACAATCAACAACTTTGATTAACCTTATCTCCAGTTATAATCATTTATCTCTTTTGGCGACACATGTGACATTTAGTTTAAAAAATTAAAAAGCACATTAAGCTCAAAATTAAATGGCAATGTTATGTGGATAAAATAATTTATTTTGTACAAAATTAAAATAAACCCAATTCAATTCACTCACCTGATGAGATCTCTTCTCCACAATTTGAAGTAGATTTTGTAATTGAGCCAAAATTTTTCTAACTAGAGATATTTTTCGATTCAAACAAGTTGTGGAAGTAACTTTCATTTTCCTCACTTAACTTTAATCAACTGTGGTCTAATTGACTAACTAACCAAATAATAACTATAATATTAATAATAATTGTTGTTACTTCCACTTTGAAAACAATAGAAAATTGACTGGAGATACTAAGATAGCTTTGGAAATAATCTAAAGAAAATAAATTTATATCTCTCCCTATTTTTGTCTTTGGTGCCTTTGAACACAATTAAAGTTGACTGTGTAAACAATTCATTTAGTTACATTTTCCCTTGATGCACCATGTGTGTAAACGCACTTTTAATGTATGTACAAGTTTTCTTACGTTAGTTGCGAATAGAAACACTTAAGCGCCATCATCTTTGAGGACTAAGGTAGTACATAGAGGAAAAAAAACATACAAGTTTTGTATCATTATTATTATCAAAAAGGTGAAAGGAATTGGGTCCCATATGAGAGAGAATGTGGCCCAAATCCAACACTGTCATATATTTCTGTGACGTCAAATTATTTTTTGATCGCCTTTAAACAACTGGAAAATTGTACGAAAGATTTAATTAAAAAACAACTGATTGATTTGACCCCTTCAAATTTTTTTAATGAATCAAAACTAATACGATGAACTCGTAAAGATTCTTTTCCTATTTCATGATTCCTACAGAAAAAATTATTGAAATAAAGATTTCGAAGAGTAAAAATTGTTCTGCACAAACTTTGTTCAACGAAGAGAAAGAAAAACACTGAAAGAGAGAAAGCTTTCTCTCTCTCTCATTTTCACTTTCAAAAAACTGTTTCAAAACCTCATTCTCCCTGCTGCTGATTCAATTTGGCCCAGAGTCGTTTTACAAAGTTAATCATCATCCAAATTATTGTTGGTACTTTAATTTGGTTCATAATTTGAATTTTGACAATTTATAAACTATGGAGAAGCAGAGAATACAATTTTTGTGACGACTTCCTATTTACATATGAGACGACGACGATTTGTCAACTGTAAGGAATTCACATATAATAATATATTTTTGTGGCATTTTTACTTTACTACACACTCTGCATTTGTCTCATTTGAGTTGAGAGTCAGTTACTATATTGTCACCAAACAGAATGAAGATGACAACAGCAAAAAAAAATGAATTATCATATTTTCCCTCATGAGTAAAATCCATTAAAAACAAAATGAATGAATGTGTGTGTGGATGCGGACGAGGGTGAAGGTGGTTAATTATTTTTCGCAAAGAAGTTATTTTGACATTTGATTCATCATCCATAACGGTGTACTTACCGTCCATACCGCCGACTCTCGTCAGTTTGATGCTTTCCTCTCACAGCAAAAAAATGAGTCTTTTTAGTAGAGTAGGGTAAAATTTAAATGTCACACCACTTAAAATGTAAATCCTCATCTAAAGTTGAACGAATACCTCGCCGTCATTTGACTTAATTTAATGACTTTCCATGCTAATTTTAACAAGGTTTAAGTTCATCGTTTGATCCCGTTCAAATGTCATTCTTCCTTTTTAACTGACACTGTTCACAACTTCAAAATGTTGACTCCCGTCCTCCTCATTCTTTGTGTGTGCATCTCCTCCGTGTTTCCCCTCGTTCCAGACCATCATTTAACTGGACATCAACATGGAGGATCCCCTTCAAGTCACACCACCAATCATACCAACAGTCACCCGGAAAGTCGGACTGGAGTCCTGGACAAGACGGACAGTACACAGAGAGCTTGTCCTGTAAGTGTGATTCTAATCCTTAATCATCTTTAACTCTGGGAACCTCTAATCTCCTTCTTTTCTTGTGATTGTGTACATTTGTTCAGAATTGTCTCAACAATGATTGTAACACTCAAATGACAATGTCTGGACTACCCTTCATCCAAGTCCTCATTGCTTTAGCTGCTGGGATAATCTGGGCTAAAATTTTTGTTTGGATTTTCAAAAACTTTTATGAAAAAGGGAACAGGTATTCAACTTTGAACTTTTAAATTTCTTTTCCACAAAAAGGAATTACTTGGAATTTTGAAAATAATGTCAATAGTGACGAGCCAGGACCTCAGTACGGAGTCCCGGCCCCTCAATACGGAGTTCCAATGACCCAATATGGTGTTCCAATGACCCAATATGGTGTCCCAATGTCCAGTTATGGTGCCCCATCCAGTCGAGCATTTAACTTTGATTTTCTTACTCTAACAAAAAATGTTTTGAAAGCTATTAATGACTTTAGCAACTCTTGAATAAACAAAAACAAAAATTGATTTATTTAAATGCAAATTTAAGTTTGTAGTTTTCTGATGATGATGATGGTGACGAACTCACAAACACACACACACGTATACTGTGTGTATGTGTGTGTGTGGAGCCCCACTAACACTAACTTTTATGGTATGGCTAATTTATTTTAAAACGGACCGTTTGAAATTTGACTCATGACACCAACCACAGACTGACAGGTGAATAAGAGATTTGTCAGTCCGTTCCCCACATCCTCAAAGTTAAGTTAAAGATGAGAACTCGTAAAATCCTGAGTTTACTCTTCACCCTCGCCCAATTCATCTTCTTCCTCAAACTCATCGAGTATGCAGTTCAGGGAGTACAGAGTACCACCATCACGGATCATCCTGGGTCAACAACCATCCGACATGTCGACGGGAAAGAAAATGACGACAAGAAAGTCACTAGCCCGGAAGTGACCAAAACTTCGGAGGATACTAAAGGCAGAGCCTGTGCGGTAAATCACTGTTTACATTTAACGTATTTTTTACACACACACACGCATTATATCTTCCCTGATGATTCAATGAATGGCATTAAAATGTACAACTGACTTTCTTTAAATATTTTATCACAATTTTGAAGGCGTGTACAGGTGGGGAGTGTGGAGTCTTTGCTGTGCAAACTCAATTTCCATTTTGGCAGGTAAAAATTGAAAAAGTAATTTTAAATTTGTATTAAAATTTTAAATGTAATCTTGATTGTGACAGCTAAAAGCAGGGGTTGTAGCGATGATCGTTTGGTACTTTATTTTTATCCACGTTTGGAAATACTCTTTGTACCCGTCTCCCTCAGCAGCATCAACGTTAGTGAGAAAATTCTATTAAAAAATTACATAATTTTTTGAAACTAAATTTTGATTATGCTTTTTTATTTTGATAGAACTATGAAACCTCCTACTTACAGTAGTGGTGGTTACATGACCCAATACGGTGTCCCAATGTCCAGTGGTGGTTATCAAGGAAATTATAATCCGAGCAAGTATGGACAAGCAGAACCCAGTTTTATGTCTGGTTTGTTTGATTCTGGTATTGGAGGTATTTTCGACAAGGTCGTTCAGGCTTTAGATAAATTTACTCCTTGAGTTCACCAATCACATTTTACCAATATCTGTATCTGTATTTATTGATGTGTCTGGTTTTCACAAGAAAATTTTAACTTATTTTTCTACATACGATTTTTGAGAGTTTGTCCCTTTTCCTATGGTTGAGAGTAACTGTACTAACGATAAGAAAAGTACAAAACTCGTGGGATATCTATTTGGAAAACTTGGCAAGGACAATAATTTATTTATTATTAATTTAATAAAAATACAATGAGATATTTCCTGTTGAACAAAGTACTTATTTACTACAAGCGGCTTGTTGCAGAGCAACTTTTGCGTCGTCCAGTAATTTTGTTTTCCTATCCAAAGGCGTCCTGAAGGCTCTTGATCTTTTGAAAAACTGACTGTTCCTCCGTATCTTCCCCTGTTTATCAAACGAATTAAAATTAGTGTCATGACACATTGAGACTCCATCACAGGTACATATACTTAATTGTGGACGTACCAAGGAATGTCATCAGTTTCATTTCTGAACTCTTGGCCCTTCTCTCTGCGTCCAGCAGACGAATTTGAACTGTCTCTAAACTGGAACTCGCCTCAATATACATTTTTTAATTCAAAGACTTTCCTGGTTTTAAATAACATGTAATAAAAAATGTTTTAATTTCATTCCAACTTTTCCGCAATTCCAAAACATTATTGTCAAATTGTGTTTACGGAAAACGTACCTCAACATCATTAAAAAATTGTGTAATCTCAGGATTCTTTTACTGGACAGATCTTTAACCTTCATAATTTTTGTTTTGCTTCCGCTACAATTAAATTAATATTTTGTTCAAGAAACTTTCCATCTTAACATTGCATATTTTTGAAAACAAAGAATGAAAACCATTCTACTGTGCATTACGTTGGACTTTATCCTCTGTCTGAATTTTGGGCTTTCACTCGCTCTCTCCGTCCGGAAAGCTGCGTCGCTCTTTAATCTCTAGATTCTTTCCATAAACATTTTTCTACCGCTGTAAAAATAATTTCAAAATAATTTTTATAGTTTCAAATTAAAAATCTATAGCTCTCCTATTTACACAACTAAAAAACGATGCATCTCATAAGTCATCCGGTAAGTTCAACCCACAATTTAGTTAATTTTTAACATTTCGTACTTATAAATAATAAAAAATTGAAATCCTCTCCTATGAAAATGACCCAGAGAGGAAGAAAAAGTCCTAATCCCCCTTTGAAAGTTTCCGTATGGATAAAAAAGCCAGCGGGGGTAAAAGTTGGATTCCCTCCAGTCCTTTTTTGGGTTTGTTGTCCGAGTAACGGATGAGTGACGTCATTCCATCTTGAGGGCCCACACATATTTTTTTGCCTGGAGTCTCCAGAGTCATGAAATCACATAATATGTCCTGCCCACAAGGTGACTACATCACCTGCACAAACACACACTCTCTCTCACTCTCGGTTTACGTAAGAGGAGCTTTGTGTGTGTGTGTGAATTCCAGGAACGAAGGATGATCATCATCATATTTGAAAATGGCTTTTTACCCTAGAATCATGATCCACACCGGTCGCCATCACTACGACAAGCCACGTAATGAAATTATGGTCTTACAATTGTCAACATGTTTCATAATGTTCAAAAAGAGGGCCTCCTGAATGAGTCATAATAATAATGTTAACCCAGTTGAGGAGTGTAAACACATCCTTTAATTACCTACAGGAGTGAAGAAATAAACACTCATCATTTTAAAGTTTGCTAAGGCACACACACACAAAGAGTGTGTGAGTGAGTGTGTGTGTGTTTCGACTGCGTATAAATATAATAGTACAAAAACATAGGAAAAATACTTGTGTGTGTGTGATTGTTTGTGAGCAATTTAGCATGGACTCTGCCCCCCTCCTCAATTTCGCATATTGCCAAGATAATTCTTTTAAACACTGTTTCACCACATCAGACACACACACACACCAATCCTGGGATAAGTGTAACATTGGATGATGATGATAATGATTCAGTATATTTTTAATTCAAGCGAACCACACGTGTGCCCCTTTGAGTGAGTTATGATGAAGAAAGGACGAACAAGTTTTACGTAAACGAGAATATAATCATTTATCCCTCCTCCTCTCTCTCTCTATGTACATTGTATGATTTTGTGAGGAGGAGTACCAGCCTCACTTATTCTCTTATATCCGAGCACGAGCTGCTCCTGTTCTGCGATAGATTCTTCTATAATTTCTACAGTGCACGGATATGCCAAACATTAAATGCTCCTCTATTACACACACACACACACTACACAGTAATATAGGGAGTGAGTAAGAGTCAGTCCAAAAGTATATTGGTGAAAGGTGACATGGTGTTTTTTTGACCTTCCCCGTGTAATCCTTCCAAGGCCACTCGGAAACATTGCTAGTGGGAACATTCCTCGCCCAACTGACACACTCTTCGTAGCCACAATACAAAAAGGATTAGTTATACACAGGCCGCATGGTTCCAAGGTCTTTCCTCCTCCTCTCCTCCTCCTCCTCCCTTCTCTCTCTAACAGTATCAACCGCAAGGATGGCAGTGCATTATTACAAAATGGGAGAGAGATGGAGAAATAAAATTGATTCAGGACGATGGCGATGATGATGATGATGAAGAGGAGGAGAAGGGAGATGACGTGTTGCATCACACGGCTCTTCCTCACGTAATAAAAATACAATTGTGCACGTTAGCCCCTCCTCCGCCTCTTCGACAATGCTTCATTTCGAGTGTAGGACAAAAGTGACATTATTTTATCATGACAATATTTTATTTCAAAATCCTTCCAGGTGCCCCTCTCTCTCTCTCTCTTTCATCATTCTAATCTGTGTGTGTGGTTGTGCGTGTGTGCGTGTGTTTTATGGATGGTCGATATATGATTCAGGATATGGTACAAATAATTATTTGTGAGGTTTTGGTTTTTAAAATTTTTTTAGTCCTCAACCACAATCCTCCTCTTCCATTGATTATTCGTCGAAAGTGATGGAAGTATGATGTACACACACACACTCTCTACGTATGTGTTATGTTAGTCTCTCTTACGTATTATTGACTCTTACGTACACTGACTCCACGTCCAAAAAACACCAGAAAAGTACACACGGATGCAGTCTCTCTCTCTCTCAATGTGACATTCTTCGTAATTGCAATAAAGATCGACCGACGCAGTAAAAAATGAGTTTGGATTGTACATAATAAAACCATGTCATGCTATTCCTATTAATAAATTTTGTGGAAGTGCATTGCATACGACAACACGGAATGATATGAACTGTCTTCATACATTCGTAATACTAATGTGTAGGTACACCATGTTGACAAAAAGGACAGACCTTCATCTTTCCACACACACACACTAACACACACACATCCACTCAGAGTGAGACTTGATGACGACGTTAGAGAAAGACGGAAAAAAATGATTATGCACTCGCCATGGAAATCCTTCTCGCTTCTCTTCCTTCATTTCCTCTAAACTTGTAATGGTCCGTCCATGCACACCATGTCTTTACAATGACCTTCTACCCACGAATGTCCGGAGGAAGGTCATGCCACCATGGGTCATCCTCTTTTTCCATTTTGTGTGTATATATTTTTCGTCCTCATTTTCTGGTTCAACTGAGGGTGTCCACATTGTACTGTGTCTTTTGTTTTTTTTCACAAAAACAAGTAAAAATACATCCTGGATAAAAGAATTGTACGTAGAATTAATTAAAATATGGGGCAAACTCTGTGTAAACACCATCAAACTGATTCCAGGACGTCATGACATTATTTTGATTAAATATGATACGTAGTTTTTGAGAGCTAATATAATGTTTCTCATTGATTGCCTCAATTCCGTCATTGCATTTGTGAGGAGTAATTGTACATTGGATACATACGAATATAAATGGCATAGTGCTCTGGATTTTATGAACCTTCTATTCCTACACTCACAATTAAATCCATACAAATATGTACATGACTTTTGTTCCTCTTCCTTGGAAGTCCTCCTCTGTAATTTGATCCATTAAATGGAGTAGAGAGAGAGGCTCACCGATTGTACTTTGAACAACAGTTATGTCATAACATTGAAGAGCGTCGTAGTTTCCTCCTCCTCCTCCCATTCTGGAGAAGATGAAGAGCAATTCCCTATTTACTCCGTGTTTTTTTCCTCCATACATATTTATACTTTGCTTTTGCTTAGCGTTGCTGTGGTGGCGACTCATGAAAGGAAAAGATTAAGCTAGAGAGGAAGAGAGAGAGTCGTTGAAATTATAATTATTATTAGCCACACAACTTGTTCCTGGTTATGAAATGAGTGGCAATTAAATATTAAAAAATATTATTCCATTTTTGCCCTCTCCTCTCCTCTCCCCTTCTGAATGTCATGAGGATGACTTTTTGTGTTTATCCTGTTCAATTTTCCTCCTCCCCCTCCCCTTCCCCTCTCTCTCTCCCAACTGACAAACGATAATGTGATGAGATGTTAATCAATTTAGAATTTGGAGTAAAGAGTAAAAATCGTTTTTCTCCACATTATTATATTCTATAGAGGTGTTTGGTTCAAGGTGAAACTCCCTCCTCTCTCTCTCTTTCTGTGTACACTATTTATCGTTTATCGTGTGTGTGTGTGTGGTGTACAATGTGCAGCTCTAGGAGAAAGATAAACTTTTAATGGTAAATGATGTGTGTTTGTGTACGTGGATGTGTGTGTGTGTGTTTCTGTGAAGTATAAAGAAAGGACTTGTGAAGAGAGAAGAGGGAAGAGGAGAAAAAAATCTATTTTTGTTTGTTGATGTGCCTGTGTGGTTGTGTGTGTTTGTGTATGTTGAAAACAGGGAATTAAATTGTATGATAATATGTCAGAATAAAAATGACGTGTGTTTGTGTGATGTAGTTGGGAAGGAGAGAGAGAGAGAGAGAAAAGAGAGGATCATAGTTACAGGATGGTGGTGCATGGACATTTTTTTCCCGAAGGAAGGTTCTTGGAAAAGTTTTGTGCACAGAGTTTTTAGCTCAGCTCTTGTCCTGCCTCTTGACACATGGTGTGTTGATGATAATAGTAATTGAGCTCTTTGGGATTTTTGTTGATTCATGAAAATTACTAGAGTCGTTCAAAGTTACACTACACACACACAGCTAACAGAGAGAGAACAGTGTGTGTGTGTGGGGTGATGGTGCATTACTCATTTCGCCATGTTATTGGAGAAAGAAGTTGAGCCAGGTTTAATAAGAGAGAGAGAGAGAGCGACAAGAATTTGGATCATATATAATAATATGCACAACTAGCCAACTATTAAATCCCTACACACACACACACACACACCACCATAAACTATATGTACATGTAAAGGTAGTGATGTAACGTGTTTATGCTAATAGCACTAGGAAGTCACCTTGTCGAACCTCTGTCAAGGTCGACTCTCTGATGGCCATATGCAAAACTGCATGCTTCTCCACACACACACACACACCAGAATGAGAGAGACAATATAAATGATTACTGAATCAACGTTTTTGAAGAGTCCAGGCTATGCTTATTACTACTCTTTACTACTCTCTTTCTCTCTCTGAGTTGTGAGTGAGTGTGTGTGTGCAATGATGAATGGAATGGACAGTTCGTTTTACTACGTTCTAATTCGATAGTGTGTGAGCCAGTGTGTGTGTGTGTGTGAGAGAGAGAGAGAGGGTGGCTGTTGAAATCTGTGAGTATAGTATAGTTTTTGATATGATGACGTGTCGATTATACTTGTGTCATGTACTAGTACTACTCCTGCGTACACACACACGAATTAACTAATGCGGATGCAGGATGATGTGTGTGAGTGTGTGTCTGTATGATTTGATGATGAAATGGTAACAATTATAAAATACAGTCAAGGATGAGAATGAAAATGAGTGGACGAGATGGACAGTCGAAAATGTATTACACACACTAAACCACGAAAATGCTATTTAATGCATATTAGGTAAATATAAACACGCATGAGACAACAGAGATCAAAATATTAACATAACGTAATTTTTTTGGACACGGACAAATTTAAAGGAATTTCTTCTCGCATCACCAAGGCATGGATCAGCTCGGATGCATGCACATTCTCCTCACTCATATTTGGACGTTCGTTCAAAGTCTTGGCCAGGGTCGAGTGACTCATTGCCAGACTCAGGGGTGGTTTGATGTCATAGGTTATTTGTGCTGGTGCTTGTTGCTGTTGTTGATGATGTTGTTGTTGCTGCTGTTGTGATGGTTGTTGGTGCTGTTGTTGTTGTTGTTGGGGTCTCGGCTGTGTCAGGGCGGAGGCGAGTTGAGGGTACAATTGGTGGGGAGGAGGTTGCACTGGTGGTGGAGTGGGTGACTTTACTGACGAAGACGAACTGTACCTTCAGAAAAAACAAATAGATTTTAATTAATTCATCAGCCAATCAGAAATAAATACATTTCTTGCATTTGTACGGTTGTAGGATTCGAAGGGGGAAAAACTAATTTGGAAATCTTCTTTTTTGAATGACAATCACAAAAGAGAGAGAGAGATAGGAGATGAGGATATTTTTGTTGGAAAATCATAAATTTAATTATAAGAATAACTGCTCTCTCTCCCCACACACGCGTATGTACACACATGTGCCATGTAGGAGGAGAGAGGATCAAGGTCGAAAATGAGGAAAAAGGAATGTTGTCACACAGTAGTATAGTGTGTGTGTGTAGTAGGATGTGTATGTGTGATCTTTCATTTATCAATCCAACTAAAAAAAGAGGAGGGGGAGGAGGATTCAAGGACAAGGCTCATTAAATGGTTGTGTGTGTCAGATTTTTACACTTACCGAAACTTCTTGTGTGGACGATATACTTCATCCATTAGCGCATTTGTATCAACCAATGGTGGCCCCTGTAGTGCTCTTTTTAATACGGGCATCTCTTCGCTCACCTGCGATTTAAAAAGGAAAAAAATAATTAGTTAAAATGATTTTTCTTTTTGGGATGTGGGGAAGGTCATGGGTCAAAATAGAGAGAGATAGATTGACTCACCAAGTCTTCTGATCTTGCTGGGCTGGAGCAAGCCCCGGATTCAATCCCGGAGTCTCCACTGGGACTCTCAATACCCCGGGGGAATTGTTTGTACGGACATCTTCGTGGGGAACTGTCAGGAGAGTCTTCCTCATCAGAGGATTTCCTGGGTGATGGTGTGAGAGGGAATGATGATGATGAGGAGGAAGAATTCTCCTCCATTTTGAAAGCCAGGAGCTTCTCCGAGTGGAGTGTATTCAGAGTTCGGAGGTCAGGGATTTTCTTGTCCAGCTCTGAGAGTAAGTACGGGGGGATGATTGTGTGGAGCGCTGAACGAAGATGTGACTGGAGACGGGAGACTAGCTCGATGTTCCTAAGTCCTGGTCTGTTTAAATCATAGAAAATGAATTCACTCTATGAAATTTAAATTCCATTTAATTTTTTCTACTTTAAGAAAATAAAATATGAGATTATAATTTTCTTTTACCTGTCTGGGGCAATAACAACGAGAGCACAGAAAACACCGATCTGTTCGTCTGAAAGTCCGAGAGAGTTGAACTGCTCGGCAAATTTGAACATGGAGTCAAGGAGGAAACGGGCATTCTGAGCAGACACGGCATGTTTCTCCAGGATTTGTCCATTCACACAGAGCATGGAGGAACCCTCAAACATGCAAGCGAGACGGACGAGGAGTACTTCAAAAACTCCAGCCTTCAACAGAGTGACTTGATCGTCCTGGCTGAGGATGGAGAAACCCGGGAGTCTTTTGGCGAACTCGACGACACCCCGGATGGCTGGAGAAAATCTTTCAGAAAAGTCCTCCACGGCTGACTGGGGGTGTGGATTCAGCGGACATGCCTGTAACAGGAAATAGGAAGTCTGAGTCAAGGTTGCCCCTTTTTTCTCTACACCACTCCTTCTCAATTGCATCGTACTGCACATATGTACTACACACACGCTCCCCTCTCTATCTCTCACTCCTCTCTAAGGTTAAGCTAAGATAGAGAGAGATGCTTTATCATGAGAGAGTGTGTGTGCATACAGCAAGGGAAGAGAGGAAAAAAAGATTCAGGGTCAAACTTACCAGAGTTGGGACATTTGTGTCATGCTTGGCCTTCTCGTAAAGACTTTTGACTTTTTCTCGAGTGAATTCGCATGTCTCCATGTGAGCATTGATGACCGTCGATGTTAATTTTGAGAGGTCCTCCAATTCTGTGGACAGAGCCCGTTCTGCGGATTTTGCCACGTGACTCTGTTGCATAGCTGCCAGGATCTTGGCCTTCTCTCTTTTTGGAACCCGACCGAAACGGACGGCTACAAGGGAGAAACAAACAAGAAAAACAAACAATGTAGAAAAATTATATTTATAGAAACACAATCTCTTAATTACTAGTAAATGTCACACTATTAATTCCTCCTCCTCACTCTTTGCAAAAAAAAAGTTTTTAATTCCGGAATGAAATACACACACACACTATCCCCCTTGTTGAATGACTAATACATGCACCGTATGTACATAAATGTATGGTCGTGGATGTAGGTGTGATTTTTAAATGGCATAGTAGACACACTATTTATCACTCGGAGGATTCAACTACTTGAACTGTGTATGTGTGTGTGTGTGTGGGGATGTGTGTCTTAGAAAAATGTGGGTCACAGTGGTCACACTCCGTACTATGGAACACACAATCCATAAGTCATTCTTCCTGGAAAACATTTCTTGGAAAATTTCATTCAATCAATTTTTATAATATTTAAACTCCCAATCCAACAACAATTCAACTAATTGAGATTGACTTTAATTTCCTCTATTCTTTTTCCCCCCTTCTTCACACACACAGTAGTATTTGTCCCATCCTGACTTTCGTCAAGGGTTCCTCCAAGGGTTTCTCAAGGGCAAATCGCAATAAACATGTTCATGCCACGCTTTTCCCCCATCCATTCACATCCTTCATGTGCAAAGTGTGTGTGTATGTGATGAATACACTGCTTGTATATATGTGTGTGTGGATTTAGAGACAGCAAAAATAGGAATTATAGGTTTAGAAAAAATATAAACTGGAAAATTTTCCATGGCGTACCAGCTGGTCTTTTGTTACTGAGAACTCGCCACAAAATAGAATTTGTGTAGTCCATCATGAACTTTATATTTTTCTGATTTCACACAACTTTATTTTAAATTAGGGATTTCCAATCACAAAATCCCTTCCGTGTGTATGCAGTATGCAATTCCTTTTCTAGTATATATCTTTTTCACAATGTGGACATCAAAATGAATGGACACAGTCCCACTGAACAAAACAATGATTTGGTACACACAAGTTCCACTTCGATTCGGGAGTGGATCCACAATAACAATATTTGATATGAGCCACGATGGACACACACTATCGAAAAAACTGGAGTAAAACAGAATGTGAACTAGAGAGAGTGGGAGAGAGTGTGAGAGACCTCCTCCTTTTTTGTTACTCTTTGACTAACTGGAGATGAGATTAAAAATTGACTATGATGATGAGAAGTAGAAATGAGGAGTGTGTGTGGCTCGAGAGAGGGTAATCGAGTGAGTGGAATAAAAAAGTCCTTCAGACTATGGAACCTTGAACTTGCTTGTGCGTCACGTTAGACTGCCACAACTTGAGAATCAGTATACTGAGTGGGTTGCTTTATATTGATTTTTCTTTTCCCCGCCGCTACCGTGTCCTTTAACTTCTCTCTATCCTCAATACTAACCTATGATCATTGCATCGCCATGTGGATACGTCCTCCTCAACCCTGTATGCATCTCCCTCTCTATCTATATATAGAGCACCCCCCTATATCCTTCCTCTCTCCTTCAACTTGTATAACTAACTGCCAAGTCTATGTAACTGCAATTATCCCATACATATAGACAATACAGGGAAACACAGTGTGTAGCACAACATGTACCACAGTGGAATGTGTGTTGTGTGATAGGATATTTATTATCATCCAACTCTCCTCTATCCATCCTTCTCTCTTGTTTGTATGTGTGCACTGTGACCCTGGCTAAAATTCTCATTACGACAAACGGCAGATAGGGCAGGGGTACAGAGAGAAAGGCAACCACACACACACACTGTATGGAATTGTGTGAAAGGTACATAGGCTCAAAGGTTTTTGTGCAAAGCGTGGATGTGTGTATGACTGAGTGTGTGTGTGTGTGTCGCAGTTTGCAATAGTTGAAATTTCGCAAAAGCAGGAAATTTTTGATTCAAGGATGAGACCTTGAGATTATATTTACCTTCAATCGAATCGTGCGCAGAGCAAGACTGCACAGTGTTCAGAATTCTTTCGCATGCAACCATTTTTTCTTCTTTTATTTTTTTCTTCTCCTTCTTCTTCTTCGTCTCTTTACTAATTGTACTTGTAGTGTGTATGAGTGAGTGAGTGTAGTACTCAGTGAGTACTGGATTTGTCAGATGAGTGCTCCTTCCTTTACTTGCTTCCACTTATTGCATTCCCGTTACAATCGTGGCAAAACCTCACCAAAAACACTTTGTGCAGAAGTTTCTTCTTCTCTTCGTCTCTCTTAGGATGAGAGAGCGAGAGAGGGGAATACGCTTTTTTTATGAACTTAAAAGCGCAGTAGAACAATAACAAATCTTTTCTTCTCTGCGTTGCGTTGTGTGTCTCTGATTATGAATGTCTTTAAAAATCCTTGACTTCTTTTTCTCCGTTTAACTTTGTGTGAGAGAGAGAACCTTTCCACAAAATTTGTAAATAATATGCACACACGTAATCCAGCACATGGATAACACAGCCAAAGTTTTCTTTTTCTTTTTTGTTTACTTCAAAGTCTTGACACCACTGACTTTTGGATTTTTCTCTGACTTTGTATTGTATTGTATAAATATCGTTCTTTTTCGCTTTGTATTCAAAATAATATTTTATCTAAGTGTATAAAACATTTCAGCACAGTCACAAAATATCACTAGAATAGAATAATTTCAGAATATATGAGTAGACGTAGTCGTTTGTTTTGTATTTATATCTTTGTAGAGTAGAGTAGAGAGGAGGACTTTTTATTTTTTTTTGGACGGAGTTTTCTCTTTGATATATACGATGTATATTTTTATTGTACGTTGTTATTGTGAGAGCAATTTTTTTCTTTGTAATTATTTTTTTTGGATTGTTCCAAAAATTATTGTCTTTGGAGTGTTGAGAGAACTTGTGTGTCAACTTGGAAATGAATTGAGAGATTTCCCTGGTCGTCGTCAACTTTCATCACAACTCCTGAGTATCCCATTTGGAAAATATGGTGTATTATTTTTTTTGATAAAAAAATATAAATTGACAAGACGAGGATGTCGATGAGGATCACAAAAATTAATTGTAAATATTTATAGAAAAATAAATTGTTCCAACAGGCACACACTTTTAACAACACAATGTGTAAATGAAGTAGTAGTTAGTTGAGAGTGTGTGTGTAAATAGTAAATATTGTATTTTTCGCAAGTTGTTAAAGGGTTTTCTTGTATATCTTGGCTTGCTCAATTGTGAGCGTCGTCTGACTTTGGAGAGAAACTGATTTGCAGTAGTGACCGAATAGAAAGTCAAGACACAACTGCTTCGAGTTCAACGACCAAGAATCGCTCTGCTAACTGCTAAAAGTTCACTCACCTGAGTTTGAGTTTCCCTTCTCTCTCTCTCTCTACACCACTCTATCTCCTCATTTCATCTTTTTCTTTACTATATATCATTCACAATATAACTCTCACACATAAGCATATACAGAGAACCGTAGACTGCAATTCGAGTACACACTCTTGTGCGTTAATCTTTGTGTGTATTACTATTGTGTACACACACACTCTATCCCTATATGTTTTACCCCATTTATTTCTTCTCTCTCTCTCCCTCCCTCTCTATCAAGGCTGACTCAATTCTTTTCACCAATTTCCCACATTTTTAAAAGTTCACCGTTTAAAGACCCTCATTTCCAAAGACAACAACAAACAACAAAAAAAATACGCTCTCAATTAACTCTCATTTTGTCCAGTCATTTTTGTCCTCTGCCTTGCAAATTTTCAAGGGCTTCTCTCTCTCCCTTTCAGGAGAAGTCGGGGATTTTTCTCCCACATATAAAATTTTTACTTTTTGTTAAAATTTTTGCTGTACAAATATTTTACACCATATTTTCTGAAATTATTCTTTTCCACTCATATTTTGATGCCACGAAGGAAATCACAAAGAAAAAGGGATACATTGGAGGCTGATGACCCCAATATGAAAATGTTATGCTGTGTGTGCCTTCCTATGCGTACTATTGCCATGGCTGGATAGAGAGAAATGTCTTCTAAAATTTCCAAACATTTTGTGGAATGATTGGGAATTTGTGTAACTGTACTTCTTTTTGGATATTCCCCGTCAATGATTTGAACTGTCTCTCTCTTCTCTCTCTCGTTAAGATAGGGAATGGCTCTTTAATCTACATACGTGCCTGTATGTAAGCCTACACTCCATACAGTAGTGTGTGTACCGTGTAGGTAGGAAATGTGACAAAAGTGGAAGCTTTAAAATATGGTATGTGTGTCGTACGGCTATATATACACTATATAGGTCTGTCATGTGTGTGTGTGTATCTGTACGTGTGTATATATAGCCCTCACCTATTTACCAAAGAAAGGAATAGGAGTAATAACCGTAGCTTTCCTTATGTACAACATGAAAGGGAGACGGATTTAGCCTCTCTCTTCACGTTCGTGTGTGTGTGCATATTGAATGTTTTGATACTTTAGAAAAATCCCATTGTTTACCTATAAAAGTTAACGTTAAATAATTTGATTTTGAAAATGTAGACAACAAGCAAAAGGGGGAGAGGAGGAGAGAGAGAGAGGGAGAGGGAGACTAGGCGAGCGTACAATACTCTACATAGTAGAGTACACACACACACACATTCTCTCTCTCTCTCTTCTGTACTATGTGCTACTACTCAAGTTGTGTTGAAATGAGGTCAGTTCAATGCCCTACACACCATACACATTTACTTATAAACACACACGCACACACACAACACACACATCCTTCCGTAAGTGCAATGGCCGACTTTTCCGTTATGTTTACTTATTATGTCATGAATGATGATGATGACGGAGGATGATGATGATCGTGGTTTGAGGAGAAGAAAGAGAATAGGGAAAAAAATTGTATATCTGGATACGTTATTCCCTACCCTCCACAGTTTTTTCTCAAATTTCAAGTGTCTATTGTGTGGGTGCTGTGCCACAAAAGACCAGAGTAAAGAAGAGTGGAGGACTCCTTCCTCAATTCAATCCCCTCTCAATCCACACACACACACACCAGTTATGCACTTTGAGTGCTCCACACACACACCATGACACACGAGATGGTCAAAGAAGAGGAGGAGGAGGAGGAATCACAGCTATGTAACATTATGACTCAAAAAATTCAAAAGAAAATCTTTCTGTGACTCACCATCGCGGGACATTCCAACGGCAATACATTTTTTCAATCGGCAGTACTGACACCGATTTCGGTTGACTCGAAGGATACTGCAGGATTATAACAATTTTAAGTATTTTTTTGTCTTTCCTTGACCAACAAGTAAAAAACAGAACCGTTGTAGGGCCCTTACCTGCACTGTTGATTCTTCGTACACGGCCTGTACTGAATTTTTTGCTGGATGGATCGTCGAAAGAAACCCTGGATAATAAAAACAAAATAAAGAATTATTATTAGTTATGACATTTTTGCATCATCAATTTATTTGTTTTGAACAACAACTACAAAAAAATATCCCATGTCTTGAGGAATTAAGAAGAAGCAGAATAAAGAAAAAAAAAGTGGCAATTGGGTTCAAATTGAATGTAGGACAGGTCACAGGAAGAGAGTCTTAGTTTTTCTCTCTATATTATTGGTATTGGGGCTATAGATTTATGTCCTAAATCAGCAACAACAAGAGAGAAAAAAACTGTGGCATGTAAGGCAAGTACGCCATTATTTTTATTTATGTCCTCTTCTCATCATCAGCAATTCATTCTGATTGTTTTTTCCCCTTTCCTCTTTCCATCCACTCTCCTCTTTTACAATTTATTTCTGCACAACAACTTTGGTCCCTGGAATTTAAGAATGATATGAATGTGCAAATAAGAAGAGAGAAGGAGGAGGAGGTGCTCTCCTTGCATTTTTTCAATGCATCGTGTCTGTTCGACAAAAAACGTGTCAATGATATTTGTCTCTCATTATTAAATTACATTTGTCAAATTGAGTTCATTTTACTCTTCCTTCTGGTACAACAGAACAATTTGCAGAGCCCTACAATTTTTCATTATCCTCACACACACACACAGCATGACATGACTGGGAGAGAGAGAGAGGTGTCAAAATACACTTCTTGATCTGGATTCCACAACCATTACGTGAGTGTGTATGTGTGTGGTAATTTGTGTCATCCGAATTTTTCTCTCTCTCCGAATAAAATAGAAAAAAAATGATTTGTTGTGGGTTTCGTTTCTTCGTCGTCGTCGCCGTTCCGGCCAGACGACAATCAGAACCGTTCAATAACAATTTGAAAAAAATATAGTATAATTGTGAAGACTGTTACATATTATGTAGATGTGGGGTGAGGATATTAGAACACTAGGAGTCTCTCTCCTAAGACAGTGTGTGTGTGTAATGTGTGTGTAGTGTGAGGGAGAGAGACCTAGTTAAATATTTAGTGAATTCATTTAAAACGGTTTGTTGTTATTGATGAACCAAGTGGTATGAGAAGAGAGCGTGCATACAACTGTGTAATTTGATTGTACACTTACTCACACCACACACACACACACACTCACAAGTGAGATAATGTGTATATCACATTACTGTTAATATAATTTAATATAATGTAGAGTACAGTCAGCCAGAGCATGTTATTGTGTGTGTTACAATCTTATGTACTAATAGCGCGTCTCTCTCTTCTTGAATGAGGATGAGAGCACTCTATATCCTTCACATACACACACACCACACCACTCTCTCGTATATCATACATGTAAAAATTGTACGGTGCCATTGTGTATACACACACACATATGTATGAGAGAGGGAGAAGGGGGACCGCAAGGAAATGAAATAAAAAGAGGCCAACGACCTCAAGTGAATGAGTAGAAGAAAAATCTAGGGCACCAGCGACTCTTTTTATGACCATTTTGACTGATTTTTGGTACGTCGATGACAATTTTAATCCATATCATTCCAACCTCATTTCCCCCTCCTCTCCATTCCCGTAATCCCGAGCACACACAAAAACAATGTGTAATTATAAACAAGAGGAGGAAAACGGTTGGAAAATAAAGGTGTCCTCATTAATGACAGGGAAAGCCTTTTTCTCCGAAAATGTGTTCCTTCCTCATCCCTACTTTCTTCCGTACAGTACACAGCACACACACACAATGTATGTACGGAATCCACATCTCTTCCTGGTCTCCCGAGTTTCAATTTAAAATTCAAAATTTTTGACAAAATATTTCAAAAAAAATTGCTCATATATTTCGACTCCATTTCGATTCCATTTTGAAAAAAAAAATTTTTTTAAATTGATCGATTCTCCCACATGTGGATCCATGAATGGTGAAGGTGTGTGAGTGTGTGACCTGGATAAAATGTGTGCTGGAAATGTGTGATATAAAAAATGAATAATTGTGGATGACAAGTCGAGTGTGTGATACATATTCACATTTTTTGCTAGTACACAAAAGAAGCGGCGGCAGCAGCAAACAGCCGCGAGGACGGTAGCAATGAATTGGAGTTTGGAATGAGTGTGTCGGTCATCTTAGGTCGTTCTCCCCCTTTCTCTTACGCAATAGCGTCAGTCGGAAGGAAATGTTTTTTCCCTTTACTCACTGTGTGTGTAAAGGTGTGTGTGTGCAGTGCCTAGGATGTATAGGCGCATTAGTTTAGTGATGTTGGTTTAGTTTCGTGCAGTTTTTTGACGGAGGGTGATTGAACTGCACTGCTCTTGCGTCTGGGAAAATGGGGGATTGGGTGGTGGTGGTTGTAGGGATAAAATGTACACACCAAACAAATCTCTCTCTCTCTCACAGTGTATGAACAGTGAAGAGTGTGTGTGTGTGTTTGTGTGAGTGTGTCTTTTCCTCTCTCTCTATGCTGCTGCTGGGTCAATAACATACCCTCAATTATATTTTCGGGACGTTCACCTTTTTTCTTTTTCCTACTTTACTCTGAGCCTTGCACATACTGCACATTTCCCTCCTCCTCTCCCCATGTACCTCAAAGCACTTTCTTTCAACAAAAAGCACCATAACACAGCATCGTCCTCCTCCTCCTCCTTCTCCTTACAATGTATTATACTCCTCTTTCTTCTCCCACCCTGTACCCCTGCTTTACTTGGCACTAGACTAAAGTAGTGTGTATCTTTTCTCTCTTATGGAGTAAGAGAAGGACTATAACCTTGCCTACCTCACAAACCATTCAACTCAATTGAGATGGGGAGGATGGTGAGTGACTGACTGTATTTGCTGTGATCATCTGGGAAGCAATGCACTGTGCCATAGTGAATAGTGTAGTAAAATGGGGGAGAGGGAAAAAAGGGTTATCATTTTCTTATGGAAGTGGTGACGACTATTGACTGTACACTGTACACACACACACACTCTACTCACTTGATACACGTTATAGGTCAAGAGTCAAAACTTGTTTGTGCAGTTTCATGAACTCTCTCAGGTTATACAAACGACGAAGAAGGGAAGACAGAGAAGAGAGGGAGACAAAACACATGACAACAGACAAACACATCCTCCTGACTACTCTTGCTTATTCCTCATGAATGCAGTAGTCATAATTTTGATCATGCCTCCTCTAATTTTCCCTCCTCCTCTCCTTCTCCTCTCATTACTAGCCAATATATTTTTTTGGAATTTTGTTTTTCATTTGCAAAAAAAGGATAATGTATTCCCTTTTCCCTCCTCCTCCTCCTTCTCAAATCACTCGACCACCCCGTGTTCATTTTATATGGAAAGATTCTCCCAATTACCTATAACACCGGGATTGACATACTATCCCTCTCTTCTCTCTCTTGTACCAGTATGGACTACAATTTTAATAGACTCGTTCCTTGACCGGGTGGTTTTCCTTTGTTTTTGTTTATTTGTTGTTCTCTCTCTCTCTCTCGCTGGTTTTAAAAAATTCCAATTCCCTAATTATTCCTCCCCAATCCCTTTTATCCTTTCCATTTTTTCCCTCTCTCTCTACTTCTCTATCTCTACACTAGCTACTCTTGTACTGTACCGTACAATCCAGAGTGGCTTTTACGATGAACTGGGATGATGATGAAAAGGAGAATCCCTCTTGTGTCTTTGTGTGTAAAAAAAAATAATAATAAAGAAATGGAGAAGGAGAATTAAACAGACTACGAATTACGACTGTGTTTAAATTAAATTTTAAAAAAAACCAAATTTCCCTAACTGCCTATTACGCAATCCAAAAAATGAGAGGACGGTTGATAATCATCATAAAAATGATTATTTCCTCATAACCTTCCCTCTCCTCGTCTGTGTGTGTCTCGTAATAAATAAATAGGCAAATCTACAGTCCATGAATAATTTCCCAATGCTCACACATCACAAGCTAACCTACAAAGTGTACACAGAGACAGCACAGACAACGAGTCTAACAGTAAAAGTATATGTAAGTATTATGACATGTTTTGTGTACATTATAAATAATCATAGGAAACGCCAGTCAGTCAACCACCCACACACACACACACACTCTACACTTTATACTCAGGACAGTACATACATACAGTACAGCACACAAAATAAAGTTGACTCAAGTTTAAAATAATTTTTTTTGATTCCATTTAAAATGGTTGTTCCTCCTATCCTCCTTTCTTTGGTGTGTGTGTGTGTGTGTGTGTGTGTGAAATGTAGTTTTTGAGGGAGTTGAATGTGCGCCATCCATGCAGTCAGTGGAAAAATGGCAACAACAAAAAAAGTTTCTATTGTAATGGAAAGCCTTGTACTGAGCTGTCAGCCTTTAGAGTTTGTTGACACTCCGAGACTCATATGTAGCTCCCACACAAAGTGAATGTGCATAAAAATGTATGTAGAGGGAGAGAGAATTGCTCAGCGCCTCATCGTCAGTAAGCTCCAACTTTTTGCAATGATAGAGGAGAGTAGAACTCAGCAGGAGCAAGTAGGTAAGAGAGCCGAGATATACATGGCGTGTTGGAAATGGTGTGGACTGACTACACTCAAATTGTCTACATACATGTACAGCCAAATGAGAGTCACATATACTCAACTCTTGTATTGAGAGTGTGATGACTGCATGACTCAAATAAGAGAACACACAAAATGAGAATTAGTATGCAAGTGAAGCTGATTTTAGACAGAAAGACTGAGAAAAAAGGGGGGAAATGTACTAGTCTATACTCTCCACATATAGAGGAAAAGAGAGTCAGACTATATATAAAGAGAGGGGGGAGGTTGTGTGTGTGTGTGACTGGCTGACTGGTATAGCAGCCACAGCACAGTCGCCGTACATATTCCTAGCCTTGAACGGCTTGAAAGGAAACTGACCTTGCAAGCTGAAGAGTCTACGCTCTACAGCACGGCAGTCCCGGCACACACACACACACACACACACTCACTCTCTCTCCCTGTGTACTGCCATGCCAGTCTCAAAAAGCATGGTTAGACATGGGGTATTTTTATGAGTGTTAGGACCCTTTTTTTGTGGCTATGTATTATTTTATGTGGACGTAGGACATACCTTGCAACCCTCACAAGAGTGGACGCCGTAATGAAATCCAGAGGCCTTGTCCCCACAAACTCGGCACAAAACTGTCGTCCCATCAAATTCTGAAAATAGACAAAAATACACATTCTCAAATTTTATTCACACGTACAAATGAATCAGACACTCTTATGCAATTTTAAATCTATTCGATTGAACGGGAAGACAGAGAACAAATAGGGAAAAATTTTTGATGATGAATTATGTAATATTATTTTTTTTCAGAGTCAAGCAGAACATGAACTCATTTGACCTTTTCCACATTTTACTCCCCTGTGATCTAATCTCCTTTCGACGTTCATTATGAGAGCGGAGGACTACTGTGTGATGTGTGTGTGTGAGATAACAATGTATTAGAATACTATGTGCATTATTGTGTACGTGTGTGAGTGTGTGTGGGGAATGACTCGAGTCATTCAACAGTGAGAGTGGACTAGAGAATCCTAGTTAAGTATCTCCAAATGAACGTTTACAATTTTTAAATGATAATATAAATGTACGATTATTTATTATATAATTGCCAAGTGTGTACCGATTTGCATGTCTGCAGACTGGGCTAATGTAAAATCGGAGGTGGAGGTTGGGACGGGTGGTGGAGAATGTTGATGAGAATACGGGTAATTCATTTCTGTCAACATTTCCTCTCAACTTTTTAGCACTGAATAGTCCTTTTTAAAATATAATATCCCGTTTACTGGAACAGTTCTCAAACACACTAGAAACTACAAACTAAATTGTCCTTTTTCGGAATAATATTCCCTGATAGTCCAAACGAAAATATAATATTTTGTTCCGAGCACAACTCAACATGAGTACAATTCCACTGCTGGACACGGAGTTTTTTCTCACTTCCCGAAATGTCACACGAAGAATAATTGTGTGTGTATTTATTTTTGGAATAAACTTGTGTGTACGATGAAGAGAAATGGACAAGAGTTGTTGGGATGCTGCTGTCCTATTTGGATAAATGGAGCACACTGTGGAGCAGGAGATAGAACGAGACTGAACTGATTCGAGTTCTGGAGGAGAGTGAAAGTCAATAGCTTGGTAGACTGTTAACCTTGTGAATTTTTTTTTTCCAAAGGTTGAACGAACCCTCGGCTGAACAGTGTGAGTGTGTGTGTGTGTTGGAGGAGCTCCTATACTCCCCAAGCATAGACGTAACCTTCAGCGGGGAACGCTTTTCCAGGGACATTATTTATAATATAATAACAAAATCCTTTCCGCAGGACTATTCCCTCCCTCTCTCTCTATATCCCTTCTCTCTATATACATCCCCCACACACACACTCACTCTCTCTCTCTCATATACATACACCAGACTCTCCATATGTACACACACATTCTGACTCCTTGTTCTTCGTCTTTTTTCTGTCCAATGATGAAACAACCCACCTAACCTACCTGCCTCCCTCCCTACTTCTCCTCTTACTTCATACCCGTCTACAGCCTGCCATGGATGTACGTGTGTATCCATCTCTCTCCCTTTCTACACACACACAACCACTCTCCATTCCATGCTTTGATGAGATTCTCTCTCTATTCACTGCCTCGGTTAAATACACACAAAAATTATCCTTCAGTTCCTTCCCCTTTCTCTCAGTTTCTTCACCTGTGTTCTCCTTCATGTATACACACACACACAGTCCATCATCATGCCACAGCCTGTACGACCGTCGATTATGTGATAAAAACTCTTTCCTCTTCACACACACACACACACACACAC
>WJFB01000010.1:88114-187147 GCA_009870185.1 Pygmarrhopalites habei
CTCTTCACACACACACACACACACACACACACACACACACACACACAAATCCACTGTTTGTATACTTCTACGAAGGAAATTGTCAGGTTTTCGCCAATTGCCAATTCCCTCCTTCACGCCGTTTCCCAAAGAATAGATAAATAAGAATGGAAATAAATTTTGTAAATTGTATGGGGATAATAAAAATTTCGATATTTTCCAGTACTCATTATTTTTTGATCCCCTCATCCCATTTTTTGTGGAAGATGCAGAAGCTTTGGGGTGAGCCCTCCAGTCTAAATTCTATATTTATAATCACCATATGTTCTTCATGGAGGAGAGTCGAGGAAAAAGGTCGTGGAGAATTTAATCTTGAAAAAATTAATTTGTGTGTGTGTGTGTGGATATCCACTCTCCCTTGAATTATCTTAAGACACACACACTCCTTGCAATGAAGCTGTTCTTAAATGAAACCCAAAGTGAGGGTGAAGTGGGAGAAGGAGAGAGAGAGGGGAAAAAATGAGTTGTTCTCCTCCTCCTTTGCCTACATACCTAACCTAATAGCTTAGTACATTTGGAAGGGAGGAATGTTGTGCGTCTTTGTTATTTTGAACCCATTTTAATGGAGCAGCATGTGAACGTTCCATACCATGCCACGTACACACACACACACACCAGAGAATCCCTGAATGTGTTGTTGATGGAGTAGCATGAACATTTAGGTAGGTCATTGATGGGTCACTTTTCTGGATGAACTTGAAAACTTATTTTTCCTCCTCCCCATTCTCATTTGACCTCGCTCCCTCAACCCCAAAATAAGAGACACACACACACACAAACAGAGAGAGAGAGGAAGGAAGGGAGGAAACAAAAATTTCACTTGTTCTATTCTTGTGAAAAGCTATAACAATTAGCCTATTTTTAGTTTCCCCATTTTGTACTGGACTATTTCTACTCAACTCAATTCAACTCACAGTAAGTGAAGCTGTGTCTTCATTTTAATCCTCCAAAAATCCTACTTTACAATTGTGTACTCCAACAACCGCTTTCACTGGGAATGACCACAAAAAAAAGGACAATTTGTGTACAACGGAGAACAGACACACACACACACTGTCATACAATCACAGAGGGCAAAGACATTGTACAGTTGGAGTGAGGATACAGTTGAGGTTGGAGGAGAAAAAACGCTTTTATCGACTAATACCTACTTTATCCAAGGAAAGGGTCAATATTATTTGTAACCTTAAATCCGTATGTACGGTCCATGGCCTCTACTCCCCCTCCCCCTCCTCCTCTCTCTCTCTCTACTACACTACAGCAAAAGAGTACAGTATCCTGAGTTCAAATTTTTCATGGTTAAATAGACTCACACACACACACTACAAATATTGAGTCACATGACTCCTCGAGTGTACACATCGTGGACAATGTCCTCTGTTCTCCAAGAGTACAAGCGGAGGAAAGTAGGTAGGTAGTGTATCAACACACACGCAGGGAGGGATGAGAGAGAGTTCAATTTTTTTTACTCTTCTAATCTATATTAAATGGTCAGTCATCATTAATAAAAATTATTATATTAAAAAAATTATCTGAGTGTACTAAACTTAAACATGATACTCTCTATTTCTGTAGAAGGGTTGTTGATTAGATTACAACCATGTCATCCCTGTGTGTGTGTGTGTGTGTGTGTGTGCTAATAATATTAATGTCATTTTAATATTGATCCTCCTGAGGAAGGATTCTCCCTCTGAGAGTGCGAAGCATTGGGAAGGTACATTCATTTTTTTTTCAAATCGTAGGTTCTTGGCCTCCAGAGTTCCACACTCGAGTGTTTACAAGATAGCGTGCATAACACACACACAACACATACACATACACGTAACACATAGAAAGGATGATGATGCCCCCAGTTTACACTACATACACACAAAATTGTGAAGCACAGAGTCAAACGACTGTGCTCAACAATAAAATTGTCTTACTTAAGTCTAATGCACTTTTATGCTACAAACAACTCACACTCTCTGAACGTGTGTGTGTTGTGTGTGCTGTATTATTATGAGAGAGTGTGTTGATGAGGATGATGCAAGGGAAAGGCACACTCACAGTCAATATACTGTATACGGCTAAGGGGGGCGGGTAAAAATGAGTCCCCCTGAGGGGGAATGCCACATAATCTGTGTGTGTTGATATACCGTAATAGAGTCCTAATAGAGCCCCCACCGAGCACACACACACATTAATAGTACACAGTGTAGTAGTACACAGAGAGAGCTCAAGGTTCTTGGACTCACTCCTGTCAATGCACTCTCAAGGCTCATACACCATCACACACACAGTCTGACGAGAGAGAGAGAGTCCGCTCTCTCATGATGAATGTGAGACGCACAAACTCCCTGACTGTGACTCTCAAAGTGAGGTTGTGTGTTGTGTGAGAGGCGAGGACGAGGGATGGGGAGTGGAAAAAGGAGTTTACGGTAGATCCGTCGAGTCGACTCGAGTTGAATGTACTTTCAATTTCTGCTCTGGCCCGGTTCAATAATCGAATGAACTTGGATTACTTAAATGTAATTAAATATTATATGTTGACTGGGTAACTTGTTTTCTCTCTCTCTCTCTCTTTATCTGACTCGCTCCCTCGCTTGCATAGTTTTAATGTTGTTGGTGTTGGTGTGTGCGATGTGGGATGCTATATTCGAGACTTGAATAAAAAATTCTGCCACATACTATCCACTCTATACTGCTCTGTATCGTATGAGTATGTATATAACTAATCTATTGTACAATCGAACTTTTTCAGCATCGTTTCGCTACCATCACCACCAACCATACTGTTCGTTTGGTGGATCGAGGAGAATGTGTGTGTGTGTCTGTTGTGTGTATGCAAAACGTGTTTTCTCCTTCGCCCTTCTTCTCAACTGTCTTATTTACCAAGTTGTTCCAGTCTCCATCCTTTTTTTCTTCTTCCCTTGTATTGTATCCAACATCCACATTCAATCCAAGTCATGAGTGTGAAGTTAAAGTGGCAATGGCCACCTCACCACACACACACACAAAACAACAAATTGTTTAGAGAGAGAAAGAGAGAGAGAGAAGAGTACATTGCTCGCTTGGTTGTCCTGAAAAAAATATTTGCGAATATGGATTCCCTCTCATTCCTCCTCCTCCTCCTTCTTCTTCTTCTTCTTCTGATGAGGAATTTTTAATGTAATCACTCTCAAAATGATTCGCCTCAACATTTTCCCTTTGTCTCCATTTTATCTGTCATTATAATGAAGACGATCCTTTGTTTTTCTCCTTCTCAACTCAATTTTTTTTGAGTGGGGGTGAAAGGATGATTGCGTCGTACGTATTTATATTGTATTATAATTATTTCCAGCCAAACTCTTCTCTTCTCTTTGTCTTGGTGTCATTCTTCCCCTACTGGCATTGAGTTACATGTGTCTGTCTATGTCTACTCCAGAATTCCGAGGTCATACTTTTCCATTACTCACACTTCCATCATGCACAACACAATAATCGCGATTGTCTCCCAGCCTTCTAGTCTCTCTCTCTCCTCTGATGGGATTTATGTGTGTGTGTGATTTATTTTTATTCTCCATTCACATTTTTGTGATGTGCTCAAAAAAATTATTATTAGGATTTATTATATGGAACTCGTAAAATATTAATTTTGTCCATAATAATATTTTTTTGTATTCCTTTACTCCTCCTCTTCTTCTTCCTCTGTTTGGAAGGAGGATGACGTGACAGGGACACTTCTTTTGTTACAAAATAATTTTTTTTACAAACTGTCATCTCACACTTCTTCTTGTGTTAATGTACGCGAAGGAGTAATGTGTGTGTAGTATGTACATCAAGTGTGACTTAATGGTTCTATGATTCATCACTTTAAATGTTTGCAGAGTTAAAACTACGTTGTGCAAAGTGCATTACTGTATATTGTATTGTAATATTCTTCCCCCCTTCTCTCTCTCTCTCTCTGCCATGTAACTGTGTGTGTGTTTTATGTATTTTCTCATAATCTGTGCAAGGAGAATATTATCAGGTGCTCTTGCAGTTCATTCAATGTTGAGTAATGTGCCATGTGTGTGTGTGTGCTAGTATGTGTATGTTGTAACTGTAGTCCGTCTAAACCTTTCGTCGTCTGTTGATTCAAATAATTAAATTGTATACAAGTATGACATGAACAGATTTTTCACGTATTTTCCCCTCTCAATCCTCCTATTGTCCTCCGTGTTGAACAAATTTCCGCAAATTTTATATACCGACAAATTTTTGAAATATTACTACACACACACTCGGAAAAAACCCTCTCGATCCTCTCTCCTATACCAGTGTGTGTTTGTGTGTGTGTGTGTTCCCTTCTGTGGTCTGTGGCAAGTGCTATCTCTATTAACAAGTGTAATATTTACTTTTCCCCTGTGTACCCTCTATTGAAATTATGATGATTATTTTTTTTCTCTATAAAATAATCGCAAATTCAAATAATCTAAATGTCCTCACTCTCAAAAATATATAATTCTGTTTCTGGTATTACCCTCTTCCACACACACACACATGACACACACACATGACACACACACGACACACACTCATGACTAAGTAATAGAGAGGAAGAGAGAGAGAGAGACAAAGACAAAGGTAAATAACCCGAGAGGATAAAGGTCGAAACTATTCACAAATGAAAATTTCGAAAGGAAAGTCAAAAACCTGTCATTGTCACATGAGAAAAAGTATATCCCTCTTTTTGTACAGAAGTATGACAATGTGTGTGTGTGAGTAATTCCATGAGAGAGACAAGAATTGGCTGATGAAGCATGTAATACTTTTTTTGAACAAATATCCATGTATTATATTCCACACCAATTTACTTTTATCACTCTTCTTCTCTCTATCTTAGAAAAGGACGACATTAGCAAAAAGGAGAATTTTTTAAACTACTTTCATAGTCACACAACTACAAAATTTCCACTCTGTAGATATTGATATATAGAATCATGGACAGATTGACATGTAAGTGTGTGTGTGTAATGGTAATGGGGATGGATGACAGTGACAAATTTGCATTTAGAAACATTCCAGCTATAAATTTGAAGCCAAAGTAATAATACGTAATTTTTTTTTCTCCCTCATTTCTCCAATCAGTCATACCCAGTAATTTTATTTTTGTATGTACTCTGTATATCAATTTTTTTGTCTGTTGTAAGCAAATCATTTTTGTGTCCCATTATCCCGTCTATTAGTTTTTCTCTGTCAGCACTCCATCACACACACACTGTCTTTCTTGCCTGTCAATGAACATATTGTGTGTGTGCCTCCCAACATCTTGACTTTTTATTCTATATTGCAAATCCACACGAAACATTCGCCATCGTTTATATTGTATAATACAAGAAAGAGGAGTATTAGTCATTTTTTCTAGTACAGAGTATTGGATTGGTGTCATGGATTGAGTGTATCACGAAAAAGAGTCGGCACATTGCGAGCCGCCAGCATGGAATATGTGCATAAATATGAGAGACACACTCACTCAGGATTCTTGGGATTGTTGTTGTGTATTGTATAACACATTTCTTGTCAAAGAACTCTGAATACAGGGAAGCAGTGTGTGTGTTATCCTTCCACAGACACACAATGAGAGAATCGTTCGATAAAAGACGGTGTGTGTTATTACGGGGAGGAGGAGAGGGGAGTTTGATATGTACCATAAAATATAAATGAAATGGAAGGAGGAGAAGAGCAGCATTCCAAAAAGCAAATTTTTCTAGTGGATAATATGTATGATGCCCCTTTGACGACTAGGATGATGGCGATGATGATGACGATGGTTTTGTTTGGTGGTGATAGTAGTAGTGGTGGTGGTGATGGTGGTGGTGGGGAAAGGGTAAAAAGTAGGAACTAAGGCAGTCCATGACGCATAAATAGAACGAAAGGCCATTGCCCCAACAAAGTCTACCTACCTTTCCAACTAACACGCTTCTTTTCCCATCTCA
Source organism: Pygmarrhopalites habei (assembly GCA_009870185.1). Taxonomy (NCBI): domain Eukaryota; kingdom Metazoa; phylum Arthropoda; class Collembola; order Symphypleona; family Arrhopalitidae; genus Pygmarrhopalites; species Pygmarrhopalites habei. The sequence continues at coordinate 94,093 of WJFB01000010.1, forward strand.
TAACAGTGTGTGTGTGTGTGTGTGTGCTAGATAGAAAAGGGAGTATAGACGAGAGAGTGTGTGTGTTTATGTGGAAAGGGAGTTACTACTCTACAGTGTATAAGCTTAGTGAACAAAGTATCCTCGACTTGACGTCAAAGTCTTCACTGACCAATGTTAACTGGAGCGACAGAGTCCTCTGGGTGAGCGTCGGGGAACCGACCGCTTTCCCCTACTAAACCCCAGATGGAAAGCGTCGAGGAGGACGCTTTTCCTCATCTCTCTCTCTCTCTCTCACACACACACACACTACACTATAGTGTGTGTGTGTGTTCACAAAAATCTATAATCCTCTCTCTCTCCGTGATCTACATGGGATTTGATGCTCTAAATAAATTTTTCCGAGAAAAAACCTTTTGCTTTATCCCCAATCGGTTGCCTACCTCTCTCTCCCTCCTTCTCTCTCTGTACCGTGTGTTTATGAGTATGTGTGTCTCAACTCCCGTTTCTTGTCCGAGACTTGCAAATCCTCACACACAGGTACCCACACGGAGTTTAGCGGACGAGGAAGTGAATATTTAATTTATTTTCAACAATTAGACTATTCTACATTCCGAAAAGGGAACTCCATTATTTCCATTAGTTTCTGTGTGTGTGTCTGTCTCTCTCTGTGGTGGGATGACTCTTACACGAAGTGTGTGTGTGACTTGACAGTTAAAAGTATGCTAATTAAGTTTATTGTGTCCAAATTGTTGTTGGGAGATGCTGTTGCTCCCTATTTTTCCCCTGTGTGTGTGTGTGTAGGAGAGAGAAACAGTCAACGTAATTCCCAGTGCACTGACTGAGTTATGAGTCTCTCTCTCTCTCTCTCTGAGTGTACACACGATTGTTGTATAATATAGATGGATATCATACAAGATTTTGATTTGATTTGTGTCATGTAGTGGGTGCATGAGCAAAGGAGTAGCAAAACATTGTAGTAGTAATGGTAGTACTCTGTTTCCTTACTATGTATCTTTGAATGCTTTTCCCCCCTGTCCCGTTACCTTTCATACGGAACTCATGGAGTTGAGAACTGTGAATGGGATATTGTGTGTGTGTGAATGTGAGTGTGTATAGGTTAGGAATTTTTTTAGACTCGGAAAAGAGAGAGAGAGAGAGAGAGAGAGAGAGAAGAAGTATATGGGACTCAAGGAGTCAACAACTCCACTACACACGATTATTAATTTTAAAGTTTACTCTCTCATGGTGGGTGGATGACCATGACCACTCACTCTGGCATAATGTGTGTGTGTGTGTGTATATTGTGTGTGGATGTAATGACAGGAACAAGATGATTGTGTCGAGTTCAAAATTCTCTCCAACTAAAAAATCCTAATCGTTCCTTTCTTTATGCTTCGAATGCGTTATATTGGCACAAACTATTATGAGTAATCTTTGTGTGTGGAAGAGGCAAGGTGAGGTGGAAGTTGAATGACTGCAAGTGTAAATAAAATGTGAAATGGATGCGTGGGTGACACATCCACACACGCACCGCAGTCACATCCACAGCACACACGTATTTCCATATGGATACACTTAATTATGTAATGTGTACCGAGTTCATGTCAAATAAATATGCATTTTCCATGGGATCATGTCATCCGTCGACTCTCTTTGAATTTATGAATTCTTCCTTTCTTCCCCTCCCTGCGTGTATGTGAGTGTGTATTTCCCTTAAATATGATGATGAGGCTATATAAATGGAGATTAGTTTGACTGACAGTGTGTGTGTGTGGGATACTGATATGGAGGGGAAGTGGGAATGGAATAATAATTAGTTAATCATTTCCTTAAATTTCTTCTCCTGACTCTCTTGGAATAATTAGTGTATCATTTAACGGTGACTGAGATAAAAAGAAATTGGGGAAAAGACAACGACTGGGAGATAAATCTCGGTAATTTTTTCCCGGTGACACAATCCACAATTTTGAAAGCACACAACATACACAACCACACAGTCACACGTTGACAGGATACAGGATACAGAAATATGGTTTAACGTTACTTGGCTTTATGTCAGGCCACTCTGATAATCTGGTCACGCATCCAGGAGGAGGGGGAGAGGAGTTGAAGGAGGAGACAGTGTTATAGGGAAAGACCAAGGAAATTACAAATTACGGTTTTTCAAAAAAAAAAGATAAATACTTTGATAGGCAGGACAAGAAGGAGTACATTTTAATTTTACATGAACCTCACGACATGTGACGAGGACCTTGTAGCTTTGACAAGAGAGGAGGAATAGGAATGATAATGTAGGGCGTGTGCGTGTGTACTGTTTAGTACAGTTCATTTTGTACATTATATAATAAATAATTTATTCCATTAAAATATATTCTCCTCACTTCCTCCTCCCAAGGAAGATGGAGGCCATCCTCCTTTTATCAATCACTACAACTACAAATAGACAAGGAATTAGGAAAAGAGGAGAAACGGATGAATGGATTTTTCTCCTCTTCTATTCCCAAAAGACAAATACAGATTCATCAAACCTACTTCTACACGCAGTTGTGTAGTTAACTATCGTGTGTATTTAAATTTTCACAAGATGCTCCAAATTTTCTTTTTTGATGACAATTGTCCCCCAGATTATTATTACGGAGTGGAGGAGGAGGAGAAAATAAAAAGTAAGTATGTATTTAAAACTTTCAATTTACGACAATGACTTGAGGAAATAAAGAAAGAGAAAGAGAAAGAGAGAGAGAGAGAGACTACTCTTGATAGAGTCAGTGTGCCATAGAAATAATAATAATTATTATGTAGGACACTTGAGTTTCTTCAGCAATAACTAAGCAAAGCCAACACAGCAAAACTCCTTATTATAGAAATATGAGAAATTTTTCCTCGTCGTTTCAACTCCTCGACTTAACAATGAAACAAGGACTTTGACTCTTTTTTTTGTTTTTATTTTCTTGTGTGTCTGTATGTACGAGTGTGGTGTGTAGTGTGGAGTACACACATCGATTTCGGATTCCTCCATACCATAATACATCATAATACATTGGCTTTTGCTCCCACCACCATCCAACCAAACCAAAGTTTGAAGGAACTGAGTGTGGAGTGTATGTGTGTGTGTGTGTGTGTGGATGTACATATTACTCATGAGAGCTTGAAATGAAACACTTTCGCTACTTCTGCGTGCTTGCAGTTTCATGACCTATTTTGAGTTCACGCCACGACCCCGTTCACTACATGAGAGAGCTCTCCTCAGTACGAGAGACAGAGAGAGAGGAGAGCGAAGCTACTATGAATTCATTTCGATATGGAGTATGTCTAACGGGACATCACTTACCCCATCCCACCAATCACAATTCCCTCACACACACAATCATAACTGTTTTCAAAACACACTGTCTTCCTGGCCCTGTCCAAATTTGTAAAACCTATTTACTAAATTTTACTACATTTTTGAAAAAATTAATTCTTACACTATCTTCCAATTTTGAATGAATTTCTGAATGAAATTTCTTCCTATTTTTTAAAACTAACAAATGTTTATTATTATCCTTCAAATATTTTCGAACTGCTTAGACACACGCATTTTAATTTCTCTTTTCAAAAAAGTGCGTAAAGTTGGACTTCAGAAATTCCCTCCAAAAAAATGAATGACTCCAACTCTTCATTTTTTAGTCCTATTTGACTCTCCGCCCGTTACACTCACATCCCACTGCAAAGGTACAGAGTAAATGTGTTACGACAATCTCTCTCTTTCTGTGTGTGTGTGTACTCTGCGCTCATTGTGAATGACTCTGAATTGGAGACAAGGAATATAAGCTAGACTATCATATCCTCCTTTTCCCTCAACTGTGTGTGTGTGTGGTGTGTGTGTGTAGACACACTTTACTATTACACAGTACAAAGTGAGTGTCGCGTTCCTCCTGTGCTCTCCTCTATATTTCTATGTTTCTATGACGATGGCCTACTAAACTCTAGAGAGAGAAGTTGAACGAACTCTCACTCAATCGTTGAAAGTGAATTTTCCTTTAGTGGGTCATCCATGGAGTGTACACACACACACACACAGTCAGTCAGTGTAAGGGATATACACATCCCATAGCCCCACACACATTCACACTGTGTATCTTTATCTTGCTAAATACTCTCTTTTAACAATTACAGGAGCATGTGCTCACTCCCCTCACTATCTAACCAACTATCTGTCTGCCTATCTCCTCAGCTCCACATACTTCTCTCGACGACGACGAGAGAGTCTGGAGAGTAAGGACTCCTTTTCTTGACTCTCTCTGCCTTGGACAGGACTCACCACCTGTAAAGGCTATACACACACACATAGCACACAGGCAGGGAGAGAGAGCAGTCTTTTTTACACAACCTCATGTTTCTACACTACATTTTAATTTGTTCGATATGGTAATGTCATACTAGCCTACCCACATCGCATCACACTCCACACACACACACACTACATACAGTGCTATGTAAGAGAGCCGCTGGTCGTTGACACACTGCCTCCAAATAGTTCATTGCAATACATTTTTCCCCCTCTTTTTTTTCTTTCAATCAACTTGACTATTATCTATCTAGTCTAACTCTCCCCCATCAAGCCGCTTTGCGCTTTACATGAGCTTCTGTTTTCATGGGCCTTTATGTGTGTTATTTTTGTAGTTTTTTACAAAAAAATGTGATAAGCAAATTTATCTTCCTTCACTCTCCAATTATTTCTAGTTTAAAATTTCTAATTTTTTGTGGGTGACATGTCTTCCACGGTTGACAAAATTTTATATGGTGGTCCCAATAATGAAATTTAAAATTTTGTACAAATCTGACTACTAATCAGCACAACCTTCCACTCGGCCCTCCAATTATATTTTAATATCCACTTTGTAATCATTTCGATCCAGTACCGGAAGTCCTGGTAGAGTAGAGTAGAAGTGTGTTTGTGCGTAAAATCCTAATCTTGAGATAAGGTGTACAATAAAAAGGAATTTGAGAGAAATTTTAAGCGTCGTTAAAAGAATTTGATTCAATACCAAGGACTTTACTATTATTACTACGACTCCCATTAAATTTGAGCAACTTTGAATTTGCACACACACAATACAAGTCCACAGTGGTGTGTGTGTGTGTGGAGCAGAACAAGAACAAGAACAGGAGGAAGTGTTAATTCCTCAAGTTAATGAACCATGATGAAGATAACGTGACACACACACACAATTTATGAGAGCATTCACCCTCTAATCCCCGGCTACTCAATGTGTGTGTGCATATGCACACACACATTGTACAGCCCAATTCAAGGAATTGCCGAATAAATAGGAGAAAAAATGGAAAAAACCCCTGTGGTCCTCCTTTGTGTGTGTGTGTGTCTGGAGACTTTCCCAAAAAGCCACATGTAAATGTGTCATGGAATGTTCCCATTTTTCCCTCATGCTTTTCTGGCAAAGTAGAATAGGAAGGAGGAGACTGGAGAGACTGTTGTGTTACCCCGGTGACAAATGAATGATTATTTACCTTGTCCTCTGGCTCTGTCTAGGAGAGAAGCCGAAGACTGAAAGTGAGTCTGATCATTCAAAATGGAAATGTATGCGAAAGAAGAAGAAGAAGACCTACATGTGATGGTTGGGTGAGAAAAAAGTACAAGTTTGAAGCTGGTCTGAGTCAATATGGAAGTTGTGTGTGTGTGTGTTCAACAAAACTACATAAGAAGTCACAGTATGCACACACACACACACAAGACATACAGGAGGAGAGAACATGTGCTCAGAAGACCATCTCACATGATGAATAATACAAAATCTACAAAGATTATCACCCTTCCCTCAATTGAAAATGAAAGTTTTAGGGCAAGAAAGTGAGTTTGAATTGTTGAGTCCGTCTTCTGTCTGTATGTAATGTGTGTGTGTGTTTCTCTCTCTCCTAATTAAACCTGAACAGTCATGTTCAATTCATATTTTTCTCCTCTCGCTGTCAGAATTGTCTGGCCAAAGTGTAACACGAAGCCTTCATCATACACAGATATTTAAAATACGTCATGTACTATGAGTGAGTGTGTGTGTGTGTTCGATGATAAACTTTTTGTGGGGAAGGGAGGGAGGATGATGCTGATGATGTTTCATAGTGTGTAAAGTTAGGAGCAGAAAGAGAGAGAGATGTGTGTGCCTAGTTAGGTAAATGTGGAAAATGGAATAGAGTGTAGAATGGAGCTGAGCGGAGAGGAATGGGGTTCAACGAACTGACCTACTTTCCGAGTCCGTTCAACTAACGGCCTCATTTTTTCAGATACAGCACAGCCCTTTTTTCCCTTTGCTTTACTTTACTTTGCCCCTGCTCACGTAATGCTTAAATATCCACAATATTTTGTGTATCTCCTACCCTCTCCACTTTAGCTATGTACATATATATTGGATGCAACAATGGAATATTTTACAAACTATTTTTTTCTTTAAAAATTAATGTTTACAAAACTGACCTGCAAGGACACGACCGAGTAGATCATCCCGGGATTTTACTGAAGACTCTGAAGAATTAGAATCATCCGACTCATGCCCCGAGTCCGGAGATTGAGTATTTTTCCGTTCAATATGATTCACTGTCATTTTTTCCTTTTTTTTGTGTGTCTGGATTTTTTCCTGAGCAAACCTCACTTCAATTTCTTAAATGTATGTATTGTATTTTTAAAGATTTGATACTGGTGTGGAAAACCCCTCGGATTCTTTCGTATTGTAATTGTACTCAGCACATGGGTAATTCCTCATGTAAATTGTGAAACTTTTTGAACACTTTTGAAACAATCCTGGGCCAAAAATTAACCACTCCACTTTGAACTGTCTTTTTCTCTCTCTGTTAAACTATGAAGTCCCAGGATATTGGAAAACTATTTTGTGAATGTGTATTTTTGACTCCTTATTCCACTGTCTTCTTCTATGTATAGATATATATATTTGTATTTAAAATAATTGTCACTATTTTAAAAATTATTTATACTGAACTGTTCCTTCTTTCACACTGGAGGAGAATGAATGGAACAAAATTGTTGTATCTTGGAGCAACTGCCTCTCTTTTCCCTTTACTTCTCTTTAGACTGTGTAGATTGCTCAAGCACGTGTGGCTGACTGAAAGCGAGTAGACTTTACGAGCATCCAGTGCACTGCATGAGTTGCCTTGGTCTCTATCCTAGCCTGCCTCTGCCTTGCTTGTCTGCCTATGTTTTGTGTGTGTGCCTTGCCTCTGTAGGGACTTTCCGCAGCCGCCACTCTCTCTCTCACTGTACAACACCAAGCACATGTTCAAAAAACACACTTACTACACACACACACGCTACAGAGATTGGGTCTACGTCTGTAGCAACGCTGTTGAATAGCAGCCTCAATAGGGCAACAGGAGCAACAACATTGTAAAGTACTGTGAACTCTACGAACGGCCTTTAAACAACACATACACACACTCACACTCACCCCCATTACATTCTACACACACACGTACGTTACGCAGTACAGAAATCCTTTCGATTGTTTCGTTTTGAGGAAATGAAATGAATTCATGTCATATTGCTAAATATACATGCCTGACATAATCAAAACCTTGTTTCATACACAATATCCCATTTAAACTCCCCACACAACACACACACACACATGAAATCAAAGATGCAACTGTGCCGTGTGGTGGACATTAACTCTCAAGGAAACAACAGACAGGGCACAGAGAGAAAGAGAGAGAGAGGGTGTGTGTGGGGGTAACAAGAAATTGTCTTGTCCTTGTTTCTCTTATTTGTCATAGAGGTTACACAAAAATCCTCATTTTTTAATATCGAAACTTGTCCTCATCAGCAGAATAAGGAGGAGGAGAAGGAACTTCATAAGGCACACCGTAATTTCCATCATGTCTTCCATATTTTTATGATCCATCGAGTATCCATTGGTTTTAGGTCAAACGCCTTTGAATGAGAGCAGAGTTCAAATACCCAAATTCATCAAGTGATATCGAACATCTCTCCATGTGTTCGATGATGTGTGTGTGTCATTGTACTTGGCATAAAATTCTCGTGGACTGTAAATGTGTGACTTTTAATCAAATTAAATTTTTGTTGGCCAAAGTTTTGTTGGAAAATTATTGGAGAATAAAAGAAAAGAGACATTATTTAATTAGTTATTGTGTGCTTCTCTCCTCCCTCCCCCTCTCTGATACACACACCACTGACAATTCTAGCATGTATGTCGGGTTAGATTGGAGAAAAGCTATTCTTGTTCAAAAATCGTTGTGCCCTCCTCTCCTCCTCACATCAAAAAGACATTGTGTGTTGAGAGAGTGTGAAGACCTAAGTGGACATTGAGAGAGGGGGTATATAAAAAAGTTTTGAGAGAGTGAGAGAGAAGAAGCCGCCGATATAAAATATGAATTCAAAGAAACTCCATTGTGTTTTCCTCTATAAATATAGACCCTTGAGAGGGCAAATAAATGTAATTACATCCACTCTCGAACTGTAAGGAGGCACACACATATAGATATGGAGTGGTAATTACGTACGTAGTCTAAATTAAAATGCTCACAATGTACACACATGACAGTTTTCACAAAACATATCCTTGCCTGTGTGATAATAAAAAAAGTATAGGGCCGAGGACGACGGAACTTTCTATAGCGTAGTTGTAGTATATAGTGCAGACTTTCTCCGCAGTCAAACAATTTGAGATGGGAAATTGACTAACCCAGATTGAGTTCATGGAACCTCACCATCCGCTCAAGGTCTTTTCCCGGAGGAGGACGGACGAAAGAGGTTACGCTGTGTCTGCCTGTCTTCTCTCTCTCTCTCTCTTGTGTGTGGGATAAGGTGTACACAGACGTGGAAATAGTTATGACGACGGGCACGACGACAACCCGCCATCCTTGTCACTACAACTACAAAATCGGATCGTGTTTTGTCGGGGAGTGCGTGTCTGTGTGGCGGCATCAACCACCTCTACACGGAACAACTACGACTCTCTACATTTTGAACTCAATTCCCGCTCCGGGCATCGACCGGCATCACCAACAATCAACTCTCGTCTTACACACGTACTTACTGTTCATGGAAATGTCAAAAATTTACAAGCATTTCTATTAGGATTTTAAATCCGAATTTCCATCGCTTCTTTTTGATAAGGAGTCAGCATAAGAAACACAATGACCTTTTTCCTTCCTCCTTCTTCCAAGAAATAATCATGGCTACAGCTGTATGTACACTCATAACAAACCATTGAGGCAAAAATAGAAAGGCAGTTGTAGACACACACACACGGGAACCAGAGTTCTTCGTAGTGTGCCTGTGTGTGTGGAGAAAGCGCTCTCTCCGAATCGGAGCGGAGCGAACCAGTCGGGCTTTTCGTTGAATGGAGAGAGAGAAAAAGAAAAAGTCATTTGCATTACTCTACCCACACACACGAGAGAGAGACAGAGAGTGGGAAAAGTACAGCTAGTATATTTGGTGTGCAGCCGGGTAGTAGGGGACGAGGATGGTTGACGCGGCAAACCGTCTGGCGGTTCGGAGGAGTATTTCGTCTAGCCTTGAACACATAAAATGTTCCTTGTACTCTGTCCCCCTCCTCCTCCTCTTATGTACATTCATAGAATGAGAGAGACACACACACAATTTTATTGCCACGCTTTTACGTGGCATACTCCCGACTTGGACTTTCGACTCTCTTTTTGGATTAAGGAGGAGAGAGAATGGAGAACTGAAAAGGGGGAAAATTTTCGGAGACTCCGACCTCCTCCGTACTCAACAGAGAGAGAGAGAGGGCGAGAGGGAGGGAGAGGGAAGAAAGGGGAGTCGAAGGAATTTCCGGCCTGTATAAAAGCGGGTCGGTCGGTGATGTCGGCGACCGACAGTGTAGTATATAAACGGAGCATAGCACACATATTATGTGTGTGTCTACTCTACATAGATGTGTGTATGTGGAGTGGGTGAGAGAGAGAGAGTGCAATTCTCTGATGGAAGATGCGCAACGGAAAAGTACGGAGGGAGGTGGAGGAGAATAGGGGTTGAAAAGGGAGAGAGGGAGAGAGAGAGAGGTAAAAATAAAATGCCGAGACAATCCGAAAATCGTGAACTCTCTCCCTCCTTCTCCCCTCCTTTTAGGAGTGGAGGAAGAGAGGTAAAGCTTTTTCCGAGTCGAGTGGAAACACGCACCAAAAATACTTTATATATACGCATACACACACAATACTCACAACACACACACTACCACTACACCAGCTCAAGACAAGACAGACACACAGGGAGTGAGTGAGAAGCCGGCCACACGCACACGCAATATTGCAATGTAAACAAAGGAGAAGTGCACTGAGAGGCCCATCTAGACTTCAACTCTTGCATCATGACTCAAATCCCCGACACTCTCTCTTTACTTCAGCCTCTCTTTTGCAGTTCTAGATAGAGCACAAACTACATCCTTCAACTCTTTGCCTCCCTCTCTTTCTTCTCTCTCTTTTTGTGACTCAAACACACACACACACAGTCCAAGAAAACTGGAAGCAGGGAAGGAAAAGCAGCCAATCTCCCTCCTTCATAATAAAATAATATATTCACATATATACCTTTTACCATGCTAACCATGTCTACACACACATGCACACTTTTCCCCCTCTTTCTCCTCTCTCTCTCTCCCTCTTTCTACCCCCTTCTCCCTTATCTTGAGACCGTAGGAACGGAAACTACCTAATAATGCATAAGTTTTATTCTCACTCTCTCAATCAACCCCCCTCTCCACCCTTCATCCCCCTCCATATAACACACACACACCGTCTATCCAGCTCAAAATACAATCGCCATCTCTATACATGTATATATATCTGAGAGAGTGTGTGTGGTATACTGTATATAAACATCCTCGTCTGCACCAAAACTGACAAAAACTGTGTGTGTTCTTAAAACTCGACTCGACTACCACACACACACACATGGTTCAAAAGGATGGATGTTGTGTGTGTGCTACTACTTGGCTTCAAATTCTGCATTTATACTTACATCCATTTGCATTATGTATGTCATTTTTTGGATAGATACTCCGCCTCTACGTGTACACACACATCCACACACACACACACAAACACACAAGTGAAATAATGCACTGTCGCCGAAGTTGCTACTACTCCCAGTTCTACTCCTGCTTCTACTTCTGCTCTAGTCTGGTTTAGAGCCCTACATACCTCATCGTATACCAAGAGCACACAGGCACAAACACACAGGCACACAGCAGCAGAGTGTACAAGCACTGGAGACACACACACACAAACAGTGGGCTGTGTGCAGTGTTTGTGTTTTGTGTGTACATTTGAGGAACGTGAGCTCATTCTATTTTCCATTCTATTTCTACATTTTATTATAGATTGATGAGACGGAGTTGGTATTAATGTCATACACACACACACAGAACGTTACAACCTGTACGTCTCTCTTTCCATTCTTTCCCTCCCCCTATAGTAGACTATACTACTACACACTAGGTAGTAGTATGCGTGTGTCTATATATCATTCAGCACCACTTTACATACCCAGACTGTCTATACTCTCCACCGTATAAAAAAGAATGTGTGTGGACTGGCTACACAGAAAAAAGTGCATATTAAATCTGTCTGATATAACACAAAGAATGTATGTGTGTGTGTGCTGTATGCATCATCTTCTTTGGATAGTTGATACAGAGGACTGTGGCTATGATATCATGGAGAGAGATGATTTAATGAAACGTGTTCTATACACAAAAAGTTCTGTCCAACTAACGTGGATATAAAAGATTCGTATGTAAGTAAAAGTCTAGATTATAGGTGCATGTACAGAGGAGGAGGTACTTTGCCATAATGATTTGGTGGTGTGGTGTGTGTGTGTGTGTTTGGAGCTACAGAAGAAGAGAGAGAGAGAGAGTTTGACGACGACGTAGATGGTTTAGGTACACTCACACGACGCCAAAGCTGGAGCGACTGCATGAGCGAGTGTGTGTGTATAAGTAAAAAAGCCTTTGCTCCACTGAAATAGAGAACAACGAACTCTCGCCCTTGGAGTTGTTATGAAGGTTGTGCAATTCTCCTTCTCTTCTTCTCTCTCTCTCTTGATTTGAGTCCCTTTTTCAGACGAAATCTTCACTTGTGTGGACGCATTACGTGTTTTCTCATCATCATTTTAATCATCCTACTTACTCTCCTAGTATGTGTAGTCACCATACACTTTATATGCATCCAATCCACACTCTCCTACTCTCTCACTCTCCCTCTCTGTCTGGCCATCATAGTAAAAAAAACCCCCCTTTTCATCTCTCCTCCTCCTTCTCTAATATTCTAAGTAGGAAAGTGCAGGACATGCACTATAATGATTTCAAATGTTTCTCTCTTATGTCTCCTCAACCATCCAATCATCAATGCTAGTGTGTGTGATCGTCTGCACATTTATAATAAGATGTAAAATGAGTGTGTGTTACTCTAGTCTCGCAGAGTTGAAGCAGGTATCATTCTGTGTCATTGTTTTCCTCCTTTTCATTGGCTGGAAATGAATCATGAAGCTCATGGAGCATACCAAAACAATCCACATCATACTCTCCACACACACACAGTCTGTCTATTTGTGTGTGATACATGAATTATTATTGTTATTATTATCATAAATGTTCCTCCTCTTTCCGTACTCTCTCCTCTTCTACTTTTTGTCGCCCATTTTTCCCTCACAAATAATATTCCATATTGTGTGCGGCGTGTGTGTGTGTGTGTATGTTGTGCAGAGTCTGTCTGGATATCAAAAGGTACGTAACTACTGCCACTAGTTCAGAGAGAGAGAGATATTAAAAATGACCATGAAACAGTTCAGGGTAATGGATGTAATAGCATGATTGCATGTGTGTCCCTTTTGCTGTTCTTCTAATAACCAGAAAGAGAGAAATAGAAGAGAAGAGAGAGAGATGGAAAAATATTCCAGAGTGCAAGACTCCCTCTTATAAGTCTCAGCAGAAGAAGAAGTACAATATGTTTGAAAGAGAACATCTTATACTTCCTTAGGATGATGGTTTGAGTGTGTGTGTGTATGGATTCTCATGGTGGAACATAAGGACTCCCTTCTTCCTACAGTGAGTGTGTGTGTGCCTGTATGTACACACATGGCTTGATTAGGAAGGAAGGAAAAATGCATGGAAAAAACGCATCCAAAGAAGAATTTTTTCTTCTTCTGTCGTTGTAGAAAAGCCTCTTCCAGAATATAATGTGTGCGTAGTATGTATCTATACGTGTGTGTGTGGATCCTTCTTGGCTGAGTATAAATAGCTCCACGTGTATAAATTTTCGGGGTATTCGGGTAGCCTTTTCCTTCACTCCGTTCCGTTCCCTAGCCTGGCTGCGAGAAATGAGGAGCAGTAGGGTGTTGCCATGGAGAGAAAACTTTACTCTCACTTGACTCCCCCTCGTCCCGACTATATATATATGTATATGTGTGGAAGTGTGTAAGCAGGAGGGTGAATGTGTGTGTGTGTGTGAAGGAAGCCGTGTGCCTAGGGAGAATAGCCATGTACATGCTTTGTACAACTCTGTCTCTGACTCTACTCTAAAACGTAGAAAAGAGGGAGAGAGAAGACGAGAACTGAGAGAGAGAGAAAGAGAGAGAAAAAAAGAAAAAAAAAGCTTTTGGCTCAACGCAAGTCCATTGAACTTGTTGTAGGGTTGAAGAAGAAGACAGAGAGAGAGAAAAAAACCTTCAGTTTTCCCTACATATTCATCCCTGTTCTGACATTTACACAATCATCTTTTGACATACTGGGTCAAGCGAAGGGTACACACACACGGAGTAACCCTTAAGGAAAAAGGAGGAAGCGCGTGCTTTCGCTTGTGCCGGTAATATGAATGGAGTGTAGTAAATTACGCAGGGAACAGGCACACACACACGGAGAGAGAGAGAGCCTCTAGAATGTACCTAGCCTCTCTTTTACTACGACGCTTTGGTATTACGACTACTAGACACACACAGAGTACTTTGACAATGGCCGAGTGCATGTGCTCAAGGTACTCTCTCTCTTCATACGAACACACGCATACACACTCTACTCTGACATGATGATGATGTGGGAAAAAATTTCATTGACACTCCAGTCAGGGGATCCCTCTTAATGTATGATCCTTTGAGGGAGAAATGGAGAAGGGAGCCCTCAGCTCTTTTTCCCCCCTGCTCGTGCCACATCTCGTGTGTCTCTCGTGCCTGTCTGTCCCACTCACTCACTCCCTCATTCCCTTCCTGACGATCGAGTCAGGGGGGACTTACACATGGAAAGCCGGTTTGATTTTGCAGACCCTTGACAGGAGCACATGGAACGGAAGGGAGACACGAGGACGATGAAGTGGACTAAATTTATAATAATAATCAAAGTTTTGCTTACCAAGGATGGGAATGTCAGAGCCATTGGAGGACTTGACCGGCGGTAGAGGAGCACGAAATTCACTCATGATCGTCCACCTTCCCTTTCAACTTTCAGTTTTTATATTGTGTATTGTGTGTACAAAAATATTTAGACGTGATTCCACTTGTTCCCTCTCTGGCCCAGTCAGGCTGACCCAGGATGAGATGAGACAGGTATAGTTGGGTTGACAGTGTCAGTAGAAAAAAGGGGCCACTTGGCTGCTGGTGACATGTGAAGGGGGAGTGTGTAAGGGAGGTAGAGAATAGGGAGTCCTGGACACAAGATCTGGATCTGGAGACTTGTATGTGTTGACTTGACTGAACTTGAACGACTGACTGACTGAACTTGAAAGTTGCAAAGCTGCGCGCACAGAAAAAATATCCAAGGGCATACCATAGCTGCTGTGTGAGACCAAAAGAGTTAGGTGAATACCCGATTTCGAGGACGCACCATGGGAATGGCATCATACAAATGCGAGAGAGAGCAGAAATATTTCCAGACTTTGTGTATGTTGTGTGTGTGTGTGTGAGTGTGTGCCTCCCTTCTCTTCTCGTCTGTAGTATGTAATAATGTGTTTGGAGAGTTGGATGGGAAATATCAGAGGCGGAAACATTTCCAGCATTTCTCTCTTTCTTTTTTCTTCTCTCTCCCTCCTACTCTATTAGATACACACAAATTCAATCCAGTAAAAATCAATCCAGCATTGTCAGACACAAACATGCTATTTATCCTATTTTGAATGAATAGAAATAAGGCAGTCCACTGTTCTCCATACTTTATTTCTTATGCTCCAAAATCTTGGGACGTAAAGTTGTGTGTGTGTAGTGTGAGCTGGGATTTTAATTTGATTAAAATATTATTTATTTAATTGAAGAATTAATGTGAGTGGTTCATTTATATATATATATATTGGAAATATTTGAACTAGTTTTCTTGTTTTGGAGGAAGAAGGGAATTTTTTGTGATTGTTGAGATAATAATAGATTAGAGAAGGAGACGGAGAGAAAAAAAATCAGCACATTACAAAGTTTAATGGGAGGAAGGAATGAAATATGGAATGTCACAACGGAAAGTTTCCGAAATCAGTCCATTGACACATAAATAATTACGTCAACTTTTTGTTCCTCTCTCTCTCTCTTCAAAAACTATTTATAATTACGTGGTGACTACATGGAGGAACTGTGGTTGTCTAATAAGTGAGTTGTGATTGTATTAAGGAAAATATTTTATAAAATGAATTTGTTATAACGGATATTAGAATTTCATTGAGCATTTCTCCTAAAATTGTGAATAAAATTCAGAAAGTTTTAATTAAAATCACAGTATTTTTTTAAAAACGAATATGTACATGACTCTTGTATAACCAAGTTTTTTAGTCAATGTAAAAATACACTTTTGAACTGAACTGTGCAAATAAATTGACATGTCAATTTGTTTGTACAGTTAAATGTGTTGTGTAATAATTACTGTGTAATTATTACTGAAAAAAGTTGTGGACAAATACAAATACAACATAAATCAATTTTTCCGGTAAAATTTTTTTACCACCATTTATCTTCTCTTGTTCCAATTTTTGTTTTGTCAATGAATTGTACTCTGTTAAAAAGAATTTTTGGCAGACAGACAAAAAAATAATTTTCTAAATTTATATGCTCTGGCTTCACACAGCACACAGTAGGTCGACTGGGGTAATGACAACGAGTAATCCTTCCCAACAATTTAACCAGATCATTTCTTTTCTTTTCTCGTCTCGAGTTCAATGGAAAAAATTTTGAATTTTCATCCTTATCAAAGATGTTGGAGAAGTAGGAGAAGTAGTAGTAGGGGTGGGCGGGTAGTTTTTGGAAACCCTGGAAGAGAAAGAGAGGGTGAAGGGAGGGTCGATACAAATACAGTACGCACTACAGTTGATGAGGACAACGTGGAGTGTGTGTGTCTTCGAACGCATCGCCCTGAGCCCGAGACTGGAGAAAGCGGGTATCCGGGAAAAGAGGAGAATTTCCCGGGGCCTCCAGTCTCTTCAATAAAATAATTATTTGATTTCCAAAAATTATACCAAAAATAACGGATTTCCATTTGCATAAAAATTGACACTTTTAATTCAAATTTTACTGGACCCTGTTGTCACCGGGCGTTTATCAGTGACCATTTCCCTGCTAGACGATGTTTCCACGTGAAGACCAAAAAATTGGCAAGACGGTCCAAGAGCACCCTGAACAAGGACGTCAAGTAAAGTAATTTAAATATAGGCTCAAACATGGCTAAAAACACATTTGTCAAGGGAAATTTGTCTAGTCAAAGCTTTTGTCTGTGGCTGGAGCACGGATTGTCCATGCATTTTTAATTTTAATTGCAGTCTGACTGTCATCATCATCGTGTGGCTCACCTTAACCAACCTAGACAAATTCATTTAGTGTCAACTTAATACCCCATCCATCCACACACACACACACATACACTTGTACGTTTAAGTTACGTATGACTGGACGAGTGACTCAAATTGTCTGTCAGTATATCAAACATAGTTTGAACTCGTGTATCAAAAAGAATGATGACTCTCTCATTTCAAGGACTGGACGACAATTCCTCCCCTCCGCAACAAAAAGAGGAATAGCCAAAGTCAACTCAAATTTTGTCAAAAGACGGCACACACACACACAAAGAGTTGTCAAGATATGTGATCGTCACACAAACACACACACACATACATGAGTACATCATGTATGTAGCGTATGGGGTGTGGAATTTAATTGTCCGAAATTTATTTTTGATCATAAAATCACAAAGTGTTTTTAAAATGGTCATAAAATTCAAAGTGTAAAAAATATTTTTTATTTTATTTTAAATGTTCCTTAGAAAGTCTTTAGTAGTTGCAAATCACAATATGCAATTCCGTTTATGCAAATTGTGACAATGGTTGCACTAAAGATAAATAGTCCCGGCCAAAAAAAAAGTTGTTAACTGGCCACTTATTTCTCATCTCCACTGTACAAACACACAAGCTCAAAAGATACACACACACACACAAGGAAAAGTGAAGAGACATTGCGTGTATCTGTCAAATGGTCCACCGTCTGAATCTCAGACTCATAAAGTTGATGAGTAATCAAAAAAAAGGAGTACAACTTTCCTTCTTCAATGATATAATAACAGAGAGACCACCTTAAAAAACACATCTTCACTTTCAGTCTCTTTGGGTGTAGAAAAAGAGAGTCTCTTTGGGTGTAGAGAAAGAGAATTCATGTCACAATAACGCTCAACCGTGACTGTGATTGCCGTCAATACACTCTCATTTCCTCCCTTTTTTCCTAGCTCAATGACATTTATGATGATGATGACACACACACTCTCCCTTTTCTTGTAAAATCAAAAGTAGGAATCATGACTGCATCATCTACAACATCATACACTCATCCACAATCTAGAGATGCGAAGGTTAAAACATTCTCCATTTCCACCATACGGAAGATCCTGGACAACATGATCTCTGATCATGAACTGTATCACTCAACCTCTCGGTCAAAGTGTGATCCACATGCATATCTGTACAATAATAATTTATTCAATCAAATTAACGTTAACAATAAAAAAATATGAATTGCTCCATCCAGTTTCTTTTCGAGTTGAAGAAGGGAAGAAATCTTGTAGGCATTCTTCTTTTTTAAAAATATTTTTCTATATCGATTAGAGAGAAAGAGGGGAGGGGAAGAGGACGACGACTCTTGTCGATTCAAGTGGGTAGAAGCCGTACACTACACACATAATGTACATATTGTGTAACCTTGCCTCTGTACTTTCACGTCTGGGGTTAAATTGTCCAAGTTGTCTCCAGCTCTGTACAAAATATCTATCATCGAAATATATAAAATAGGTAGGACAACAGGAGCAACAGCTCCAAACTACAGGCACACACACACACGGCAAGAAAAACTTGTCAAGTCTCTCTTTGTGTGACATCAGAATATACAATACATACAGGACAAATGACTGTGTGTCTATTTGTCAAATTTATTTTAGTACTTTGAATGCAACATGGATTTTTATGTAAGACTGTGTAGTCCATGTGGCAAAAAAGATACCTTGGAAAAGTGTAACATTTTATTGTTGATTGGTGAGAGTGAGTGCTGGAGTCTATCATATCGCTTTTGATAATATGAGATTGAATAGAAATTATTATAATACATTTCTCTCGGTGGTGGTGAAGGTGTTTTGGACGTAACCACACACATCGTTACATAGTTACAAACTACCTATGCCACACACACAAAGTTATCACTGATTTAGTATGCAGAAATGAAAAGTTTTAGTTACAATTGATAAGGTGAAATAAATTGAATAATGGGTAATGTAATTTGTGTGTGTATTTGAATTAAATTGTTTCATGGTCTACATACTTTGATGGGAAATGATTCAACATGTACACAAATCTTAAAACTCTATTTTTTTATCATCTCTCTCTCTCTCTCTCTCTGCCCCCATGTTGTCCCTTATGTACACACCCTGTAAAATGCGGACTGTAGTCTTCCGAGGGGGGAAAAGTATGAGAAGAGAGAAAGGGGGAGACTTTAAATGCCAATGCTGGATGCACTTTCCTTTATATATATACAAGTATATGTACAACATCCAAAAGGGTATATATATACAAAAGTTTTACTTCTCCTTCACTCCTAGCGACTCTCTTTCCCCCTTTGTACTAACTTTTCCCTGTATGCACCGACATGTGAATACTTATGGATATAGATCCGCTGTTCCTTCTTCCCTTTCCACCCTCACACACACACACACACACAGTCTCTCTCTCACTCTTTCTCTGTTATAAAAACAGGCTGATTAGAAGAGACGAAAAGGTTTTACTTTCCCCTTCAGCAGAACGACCTGACCAGATATTTTTTTGACTGGCTTTGGTCGGTCGGTTACGCGCAAAATCCTCAACCAAGAAATTTTACGTGATAGACGAAAAATATAGGGAAATTTTTCTTTCTTCCCCGTGTCTTCCCTCCTAGATATATTTTATACATGTATACTAGAGTGTGTATGTGCGTGTACCTTTTTTGATATTACATGTACCAAGCAGGTGCTTTCTCCCCCCCCCCCCTCTCTCTACATATTTATGTATGCTGGCGTTTCTTTGTTTGACTCAAATTTAATTTAATCTTTTGTCTCCCAAATGTATAAATAGAGAACTGGGTAAATTAGTTACAATTCCTATTTTCTACTACTGTAAACTTGGATCATCTCAAAATTACACTCTGTCCCTCCACCACCAACAATCTTGCTCTTCTTCTTGAGTGCTTTATGGAGATCTGGAGAGGAGGAGTGTCAAGTGTGTAGAAAAAAGCAGGTTTAAGGTTAACAAAGTTTAAGGTTAAGGACCAATTGTCATTCTGGTTTTCTTTTTTTTGCAAAAAATAAATTATAATAATTTCTATAGCTATTTTGTGTCTATTCATCATGTCTCTCTTCCAGGAGAGAGTGGTGAGTGTGTGTGTGTCTCAGCACCCACATGGAACGTGACGTTGGGCACACAAAAACACACACATATTGGCATTACTCTATTATTTAATCAATCCATCCAACTCATCTCTGTCTATCTGTCCCTGTCTCTCTCCTCCTGTGTGTGTTCTCTTTCTTTTATTTCATTTGTTTGTTGCAATTTTTGATTGTGTGTCTCGTGTCTGTCATATGTAAATCAAGAGTAAAGTGTACACGATAGACTGAGAGTGAGTTTGAGAGTGAGACGGAGTATGAGTGTGTGTGTGCAAAACCTTTACATGACTTAATTAAACACGTCATTATATCAAACGTTTGTCAGACAGAGAGGGAGAGAGAGAAAGGATGAGGGAGACGGATTCTTCTTCAGTTCATCATCTCCTTCGTCTTTACTCGTCCTCATGTCATGGACAAACGAGAGTGGATTTTGTAGAGGAGAACGACTTGACTACTACAATAATAATATAATGTGAAGGATATGTGTATAAATGTACAGAGAGGTTGTGTGTGTGTGTGTGTGTGTGTGTGTGTGTGTGTGTGTGTGTGTGTGTGGAGAGAGACAGACGATGGTGAAATTGCCAGGAGCAATATTATAATATTAGATGAGTGGTTCATGGCTTGGCCAGAAACAGAGCCAATTCGAGAGAGAGGATAAAGAAGGGTAATGAACGCTTCGTCGAAGGATAGACGATTCATGGCTAAATTGGTGACTTTGCAATGTGCACCACCACCAAGTCTCAGTCAAAGTCAAAAGTTTATGTACGCACACACACAGTCTCACACTCTCTCACCCTACATATAATATAACTAGACATTTTTACATTCCCTCTCATGCAATTTTAGCCAAGTAATAATACATTTTTTTTACTCTCTGACTCCAGCCAAACAACTTTATAGCTCCAACTCTTTTAATTTCGTTCTTCCATACGTATGACTCTATACAACTATATGTGTAATCTATAGACACACAAGTATAGAGAGAGAGAGAAGAAAAATTTTTTACAAGTCCAGCACACTGTCACTCTCACCCTCTACCCTTATTCCACACTCACACACATAACAACTCAAAACGTTGTTGTACCAAGATAAATGGCAGGTGTAGTATAATAATGTGTGGTGAGAGAGAGAAAAAAAAATTAGCAGACGATACACCCTATGAATCTCAATTCTCATATACACATTATCCAACGACGTTGCAACTCCCTCGTATGTAAGGCAGAAGCTACTGACCAGGTTTCTCCTGAATGACATTGAAATTTGTTATTTTACTCTTAGGGTTATGGAACGATTACTTTTTAAAATGGATTTAAATAAACTTTTGTATGATTAAAAGTTTTTGAATGACATGCTCACTTCCCTCCTCCTCTACCCCTCCTTTATCAATTGAACTATGATGATGATGATGGGAGTAAGCAGGACAACTTATTACTTACTCCTCTCCTCTTCATGTGCCCAAGTGAATATACAGACCACTTGAATGCAACTTTGTCATATAAACTACACTAGTTACATGTCACATGTGTATACATAAACAAACAGACCAATAATTCATGTAATCGTTTTAATAAATAAGCATGTACAAACCGGGAGCCAGGATTTTTTGGTAATTATTTTGTTTAGTTGTACTTTAGATAAAAAAAGGTTTGTTTTTTTATTTAAGGCCTCGATGTAATACATAATTAATATTATTATTATTATAGCGGAGATTCTAAGGAAGTAATTCTTTCTCTCTGACAGCACTCGATGAAATATTAAAAGGATGATTGCTGTTTCTGAGAACAGTGTAAACCTTTTAGAAAAAATAAAGAGAAAGAAATTGCATTAATTAAATATGTTCATGGAAATCTACATTTTTACGTATGTTTTTTTTTTTTAAAAAAAAATATATACAGATATTGAATTAAAACTTGTATAAAAGTATAATATTTACGTTTTCGACTGTAGCGAGTCGTTCGAAAAAGGGAATCAGGTACAAGAGCTCCGTGTCGGAAGTGTCATCAAACCACGATGCGACGGGGACTGCGTTGTCCTATAAAAAGTAAGAAAATGAGTATTTGTCTCCAAATCATGTTTAAAAACTCTAAAATAGGATTTGCCCTCTTTTGTTTCCCTGTATTAGTTTTTAATTAATGTTTTATTAATTAATTACCGGGTGAAAAATGTAGGAAGCGGGCGAATTATCCACGATGACGACACGTTGTAAGCTGCGACCGAGCTTGTTTAAATCCTTAACATAATTTCCTCGATGAAAAACACAAGCGTCACGAAATAATCTTGATCTAAAAACTCCCCATTTGTCAAGGAGATCGGCAACAGGATCAGCATATTTTGCTAAAGATGCTGCAGAACATAAATTATAATGTTATCATTTCATGGTCATAAGTCGAGACAAATATAAAATATATTAGACGGCCTTGCTGTACATAAATACTTGTTTATCCTACATAATTAATATTTTCGTATAAAGAATGTTTTGAAACCTGTAAATAGGACACATTCGTAAAGTTCCCCCATTTTTTGGAGAAACTCGTCAACGTAGGGTCTTTTTGCAACATAAACCTGTAATTCAGACAAATAAATATAAAAAATTAATTCTAAAATATGGCAATATGGTATTTTATATTATAAAAATTTTGAATGAGAAAATTAGGATCCAATTTCATTACTATACTAGATTATTTCATTATGATACTGAAATATTTCATTCAGACATTACTAACAGCATAATGCCTCTTAAAAGAATAATGATTTTTTTTACTTTTAAACTTTTTACAAATATTTTTCAAGGGATTGACACAAAACTTTATAAATCTGTTGATAGGGTGTAAGGATAAAAACAGAAAAATCCATTCAGGTCCCACCCACTCATGGTTTACTTTTTTAAAAATCAGTGTGGGTGGGTGGTCCTGCGTAATTTTAAGCTTATTTAAAAGACCTTTTTTAAAGGATATTAAATATTGCAAATTTTTGAAATATGTTTACCTGATGTACTACACCATCTATTTCTACAGGGACTATAAAATCGGCATTTCCTATTGGCTGTAATTTAAAAAAAATATTCAAGGTCATTTATTAGTTTACACCCAAGAATTTTGATTTGCAAAAAAATTATAGTTAATACAAATACACAAATAGTATCATGCATAATCGTATGAAAAAATGTATTTAAATCCAGTAAGTAATAATATGTATATATAGAACAAAATAATCAAATGACCGAGGAATTTACTTTAAAAGAAGAATGAACGAGAGTTTCGTCAAGGTCGATTACCATACAAGGTTTAGTAACATCATGTGGTAAAGACGGCTGGAGTAAATATCCTAAAATTCGGAAACAATAACAACAAAATTTTAAATTGTAGTAAAATCAATTTTAACGGACAAACACTTCCGGGGAGAAAGTACCTCCCATTCACTACTCCTATGTACCACAAAATTATGTTTACAAACAAATATAAAACTTGCTTCTTTTTTAAAAATTAAATGACTTGAAATTTTGTACAATTATATATAAAAAGGGACAAACCTCCAGGGGAAGCAGCCGTAGGTTGGAAGGATTGATCTTCCGATACATTAACAGTATTTACAAGTTCCTCATTTTGAGAGACATCGGACTCGGGTTGTTTAAGTTTCTTTCGGGAACTCCGCCAGCCACAACAACATAGTCGGGTAAAAAAGCTTTTTTTACTAGAAGTTTCATTATTGGAAGAACTTTTATTTGGGCGGTGGTTATTTGATGATGATGGTGAAGATGTTGTTGCTGTTGAAGAGAGTTAAAAGAGAGAGGAAAAAAATTAGGCAAAATTTTCACCCAAA
Source organism: Pygmarrhopalites habei (assembly GCA_009870185.1). NCBI lineage: Eukaryota > Metazoa > Arthropoda > Collembola > Symphypleona > Arrhopalitidae > Pygmarrhopalites > Pygmarrhopalites habei. The sequence continues at coordinate 117,786 of WJFB01000010.1, forward strand.
ATATCTCAGTGGAGAGGAGACTAATTTAAATTGCGTAAAATAAATTGAAATAATGAGACACTCACCTTTCCGTTCTGATTCTTGAGTAACTTGTGTGATAATTGAGTCCATGGTTAAACGCTAAAAACTAGTTTCAAATCGGATACATTTTCGACTAAAACTTTTTTTTTACTGATGGCGGCGCCACGCGGGAAAGTAGTATACTCTGAAGTTGGAACCAAAAAGAGCTGTGCAAATGAAAAAGTACTTTCTGTGCAGTGTAGTCACGAGAGGAAGCAAAAACTCATGAGATTCTCATGATCAGAATAATTAACATAAAATTCATGCATAAAATTTCCATAATAATGAATAACAACAAGATTAGGATTTAAATCACTTACATGTATTTTAAAAAATTAAGCACTGATGGATAATTACTAGATAATTTTGTGAATGAGAAGATAAGCAACAACTTAGTAATCAACATTTTAAAAACTGACTTGCAACCTTTTTGTAGGAGATTGTTTAGTCTGTGGAGAAAAAAGAAAATGCAACATTCTCAAATCTAAATATTTATATTCCCATATTTCGCAGAAAGCTCTAGCTGTTATATTATTTAAAAAAACAGTCAAATTAATTTAGGCAAATTTGAAAGAAAATCATATCATACATATCTTCGTAATCATGAATTGACTCATCAACCTCATCAGCGTAAATCAATAATCTATTTTATCTGTAGTAGGTAATTTATTCACCCCAGTTAGTATATAATTTCAAATGACTTCCTTTTCTGTTACCTAACCATGAAATCTTTGAGATGAAGTTCCTTCAGGAGTTGGTGAAGAATGGTTTTCAACTGAAACCTCAAAGAAGTTTGATGGTCGAAATTCTTCAAGACAATTTTCAAAAATTAGATTGCATTAATTACATTGGTGAACACAGACCCTTTTACAGTGATGAATATACAATGGTAAATACTTCTGAATTCAAGGTTCACATTAATACTATCTGCAAATCACATTAACGATCCAAGATAGAATTTTTTCTGGTACTACTCGGAAAGTTTTATGCAAAAAATGCGTTATTCAATTTCTCCATGTATGCTCAAAGAAAATAAAAAAAGAAACAATACATAAATTATTCGATTTATTTTACAAGAAACAAAACATCGACGTTTTCATTTCCTCATATCCAACCATTCAAGAAAAATAACATAGAAGACAGAAAATTTCAGTCTGCACAGCTCTTGTATGTTTTGGTTCCAACTTCATAGTCTGAAAAAGACGTATTTGGGGCCCCGTCTTTGGCTCTGCCAAGGGTTTTAATGAGACATGATGGAATAAATTAACATTCCTTCTCTGCTTCCTGCAAACATATGAATGAGGATGGTGATGTGGACATGATGGTCAGTTCCAGGGGACAGAGAAAGGAAAATGATGGAAATTTTGGAAAATGAGTCCGAGAATAACTTGTGCTTTTTGTGGGGGCAAGCTCGCAACAATGGATACGAGTAGTAAATAGTAGTAGTAGAGAGTATACCTGAACAGGGGAGCTCTCTTATAATAATAATACAGGTACAGTTTCTCGTACCTGGCACCGATATGATTCTCGTTGTTTTTTTATCCCTTTACCTCTTTGAGTCCAACAGTTGACTTCGCTACAGCGGTCTTCGATGAATTAATTCATTTATTGGAAATTATGAAGAGTCTGGGAGGCACATTTATGACTCACATGTAAATGATTCTCGACTTTTCAAAATTTTATGACTTATTGAAGAGGGGAAGGTAATAGGTCATGCCAATTTAACGAGCCATTGTAGGGGGTGGGGAATGGAGAATTACAAGGGATTGTTGAAAGGGTGTGAGGGTTGGTAGGTGAGATTCTCTCTTACCTACTTACTTTGTCATAGAACTCTCTGTCTTTTAGTTTAGCACTCTTTGGTAGTTGAGACTTGACGAGAGAGTAGGGATCAAATAATATGTTTCGGTGTCAGTATGGGTGAAATTATTTTCATTCTCTTATTCATCATCGGGTCAGGTTTCGGAGAATCAACAGGTTTTTGTTTTTACTATATATTTTCCCTTCTCCAGTTTGTCTAAACAATTCCCAATTCTCAAAATTGTTGATAATTTTATATTTTGTTTTGTGTTCAACCCGTTTCTCTCTCTCTTCCCCAGTTTCAGGTACTAGATACGTTTCTCGCTTGGATAATAAAGGTCTTCTAACTAAGCAACATGTCAACTCAAATTCCACAGAGACTGTAACTTGTTCTTCGGATCAGTTCCATTGTGCCTCCTCCAATAAATGTATTCCAAGACGCTGGATTTGCGATTTTCATAATGACTGCGGAGATCTCGCCGAGGATGAAACCGCAGATTGCTGTAATAATCAAAAATTTGATTGTCCATCCACTTCCCATTTAACTCCCTTACTAAATTCTAAAGTGTACCGGCCCTCTACAACACCAGACACACACGCACAGTGACAGCCGGTCTCCATAACATACATATGTCAATGTCTTTGACATTCCTTGTGTCAAAAATTCTTTTTTGCAAAAAGTGTTTTCAAGTTGAAAAATTTGCAACGGTGTGTCCGTGTCCGTATGTGTTTGTTCTCCAAAGAGTGTTGATCACTTAGAATTACTACTAAGAAACAAAGATAATTTATTTGAACTATGATGATGACACTCTGTGTCACTTTTTTTTTCTCCATTTTAGCACCACCCGAGTGTGACTCTACTACCCAATTCAAATGTGGAGTGTACAAATGGAATTCTTCATACTGTATCCCCCTGTATTATAAATGCGATAAGCAGCAAGATTGTATTGACAATCTTGACGAGGAGAATTGCCGTAAGTTAAGACAGAAGGGAGAGAGTGTCAAATGAACTCACTAAAGACGTCAAAAACATTCTTCCTCTTCTCTCCTTTTTATTATCACTCCTCATTATCACTTACTAGATTATGATTACTATACAGGCACTTTAGCTAGTTTGTTATGTCATATGTATTCTTCTCCGTCTCTGTGTCTCTCTCAAATTTTTCTTTTTGAACGGGGAGGAAGGATACTGATTATAATATTTTGTCTCTCTTCTTCTCCTCCATGTAGAGTACCGCGCTTGCCATAATGATGACTTTAAATGTGGAAATGGAATATGCATTCCTCCTGCAAAACGTTGTGATGGGTACTTTGACTGTCGGTAAGAATTTTACGTTCAAAAAATCTATATATTACAATAAATACCCGGGTTGAATGATCCGGGACATTAGAAGTAGACTTGAAATGGTTAAAAGACTAAATAAGTAACAGTTTCATATTGAATTAACTGAAGCTTATGATAAGTAACGAGTCTAGTGGAGTATATGAGAGAGAGATTACTGTTTTACACTTTAACCATATGAGTAAGAGGAGAGTTGGTTAATGAGTGAACTAATCATATGTGTCGTTGTGTGTTTCTTTCCTCTTCCTCATCCATACACATACAGAGATGAATCGGACGAAGCTCATTGCCCCAATCGGTATAAATACATACACTTTTTTTAAACACACATTTACAAATTCCTCGTAACAGTTGCCTCTATAATTATTATGTATCTTTTCCCACCTTCCCCTCAAACTCTCCCAACTGAGTACATAGTAAACTTATGAGTAGTAGTATCTGTCTGTCTGTACTTGAACATTAACAAATAATGAGGAAAATGTGTCATTCATATTATATCTGCTCCTCTCTTTCAGGACTTTGAGTTGTAGCCTATCAACTTTCGCCTGTGCCAATGGTCAAAAATGTATTGACAAATCGTACAAATGTAATCATAGGAAGGACTGTGAAGGTGAAGAACGTCAAAATATTTCTCATTTACAATAATAAATAAATGTTTATATATAGCATCTTAAAAGTAGAGTAACGTTGTTGTTGTCAAAATCCTTTACACTCCTCAATGAAGAGGAGTCTTCATCATCAAAGATTGTGTAATGGAATGCACTCATATAAAAAAATACTTTTTTTTGTTTGATATTAAATTTAGATGGATCTGATGAAATGGGCTGTAACTTTCCGGCCTGTAATAAAGAACAATTTCGTTGTGAGAATCAATTTTGTATTCCAAGGTACGAGCTACACACAAACGAATGCCACTGTCTGTCTTATTTGTCAATATATATCAAGTTGACTTAATAATGTTGACTATTTTTTAATCTATCTCTTTATTATTATTTTTTTCATTCAAAAAATATAAAGTCGCTGGAATTGTGATGGTCGGGTTGACTGCTCGTAAGTTGTGATTAATTTTAAAGCAAAAATGAAAGCAATATGTGATTCATGGTACATTGGGCCTTAATATTAATTATGAAACATTTCCATTTTTTATTATGAACTGTATAGTGATCGGTCGGATGAAAAAAATTGTACAACTCTTAAATGTTCTGGAGGGAAATTTTTGTGTCCAAAAGTATGTGAGATTAATCAGATTTCCCACACACAGTCTCAGACTGTGTGTATATTCAAAAGTCTTACACAATTTAATTACCCTGACTGAAATGTACTTACTTCACTCTAACGTATTTGACTTGTGTGTGTTTCTCTATACAGGGCAGAGCAGACTCGACTCCCAAGTGCATTGAGAAAACTTCTGTATGTGATGAAATCAGTGATTGCGTCGATAAAAGTGACGAAGCCTCTTGTGGTATGTCGTCTTCAAGTTTTAAAATACCAAACAATACATGTTACTCTCTCTAGTATTTGTCATTGAATGATACACACACACAACAAATGAAATAATTACAACAAACGATTCATCATATTTAAACTTTTTATTATCGTTGGTTGACAGCCTCAAATTTATGTTCTGCCTTGGACTGTTCTTACAAATGTAAACCATCTTTGGAAGGCGGCGTCTGTATTTGCTCAAATGGCTATCAATTAGGAAATGATTCTCGATCCTGTTCTGGTACATACAACACCACAATTTTTGTGATGACTCCAATTACTTGATGACAGTATATGTAACTCTTCCCTTCTCTTTATTCCCGTACAGACAAAGATGAATGTATTGACTGGGGCTACTGTGACCAGTTCTGTGCAAATACAAATGGTGGGTATAGTTGTTCCTGTGCCCCTGGGTATCAACTTATTGAGGGCAAGTCATGTTCCGCCACATCCGAAGAAAATGTCAAAATTTATTTTGTCCACCATCAAAATATCCATAGAATGGATCGGAAAGGACTACACACGGAAACCTTTATCAACACAACCAGTGGTTCTGGGCTGGACTATCATTGGAAAAAGTCACTTTTATTTTGGTCAGACTTGGAGACGAGGAAAATTTACTCCGTTTCATATAAAGCTGGTGCTGACAGTTCAAAGAGTGAGGAGATTAGTGTGGGAGGTAGTTGGTCACCTGTGGCTGTGGCCATTGATTGGATCGGAGATAAATTGTATGTTGCCGATAGTCTGGGTCAAAAAATTGACCTCTTTGAATTGGATGGACATTGGCATGGAATTGTACTAGGGAGAAATTTGACTGGACCCAGTGACATTGCTCTTGACCCTACAGCTGGGTAATTTAAATGAAGATACGGTTCAAATTAAGCTGAATTAATCCTAAATATGAAAATTAATGAGTGATTGATGGATTTTCAGGTTAATGTTCATTGCGGACAGTACAAGACTTGTAAGAGCAACCATGGCTGGTTCAAATGTATCCATCAGTAAGTTGTGAAGTTTAATTTCTGTAAAGTTAACAGTTATATATTCATACAAAACTAATCATGTTGTCATTTTAAAGTTGTCAACGAAGCTGTCTATCGGGCATCCGGTCTGGCTTTGGATCTCATCACAAAACGTGTCTTTTGGTGTGACTCTCTCCTCGACTACATTGAGACGGTCGACTATGAAGGTCGAAATCGTCACCTAGTTGTCCGAGGTCAGTCATCCTTTATTGTTCAACTTATAGTTGATTAAAACTTTCTCTCTCTCAAAGTCACTTTCTACTAATAAAGACTGTTACGTAATCAGTTATGTAATCATTTGTTTTTGTGAATCATCAAGGTCCCTCATATGTCCCATCCCCTTCCCGACTGACCGTTTTCGAGTCCAAAGTATATTTCACGGATGGAACCAAGGAAGGAGTCCTGTCCATCGACAAATTCAAGGGTTCCAACAGTTCACAACTGTTGTATCATAATAGGAGTGAAACACGGGAACCGAGAGGGATCAAAGCAATCCATGGTCTTCTCCAGCCTATTGTGTCCTCCCCATGTGGCAATAATAATGGAGGTTGTGACCACATGTGTGTCTTGACTGCTGTCCGTGCTGTATTGCCAACTAACAAGGAAGACGTTTATGTAAGTCATATCCTTTTTTTAAAATCAGTTGTAAGTTGGGAAAGAATGTCATTTTTGCATGTCACCGCGTAAATTCTTTAGTGCATTTATTTCATACTTTTGGATGTGTGTTTTTTTGCTACAAAAACAGGATAATGAACTGGGATTTGAATGTGCTTGCCACCTTGGGTATAAACTTGGAGAGGATCGAAAGCAGTGCAATCGTGAGACCACATTTTTTGATAAAAATTTTTTATATAGAGGAATTTTACACACCATAATTATTATAAGGTTTGAAAGGAGGATGAAAATGTGTCAATGATTTTTGTGATGTTTCTAAAGAGATATTTTTTTCATAAAAGAATCTCTCTCTCTCTATGTCTGTCTGTGTCTCTGTACGACAAAAGTGGTGTAGGCCATGTAGCCGTTGTAGGTAGTTTGCATTGTGAAAAAGTCAAATAACATTATATTATTACTTTGTTGGTTGTTAATTCATGAGAGTTCAATTTCTCTATACATTTCACACACACAGTCAGTCACTCTCCTTCTATATGTGTCAGAGTTGCCCTGTTGACTCAACAGACACTGTGTGTGTGTGATGAATGAAATTTGTGAGTAATACTCACTGTTCATTCGAAGAATACAAGTACATTATGCACATACTATTGTGTTTCGTGAAACTGTTGTCGAATAAATACAACAACACAAAAAAATGAAATAATGGCCTTGGCCTTCATAGAGAGAAAAAAAAATAATGAAAGCGGTCGTAAAATTTGGAAAAAAGAGTGTATATTTTAATACATCCTGTTTTATCTCACGTTTATGATTTTTATTATTATTTATTTATTATTATTGTTTGTATATGTGTGTACTTTGTAGGTGTCTACGAATTCCTCATCTACAGTCAACATAAATTTGTAAAAGGACAAGTTTTAGATCCAATCTCTGAAAATTTCAACGATGCCATTGTCCCCGTCGTATCTCGATCAGCTCGTTTTGTTGGACTTGACTTTGATGCTTATGATGATTACATTTACTACTCAGATGGTACGACAATCCCTTATTCTCACTCTCTGCACTGCACTCGTAAAATATTTGGGGGTTCTCTTTATGAGAGTATAGCAACATATGCACACAGCAAATGCACTGGCAAAATGAGACTTACTGAATAATATGATGAGAAAATTATGGTTCGTGTCCCAATTTGACAAATGTGTGTGTACCATCATCACCCCCAACAAACAACAACAATACATAATATACCGCCATATTGAACTTGTTCCAAATGAACCGAATGTAATTGCCATTTTTTTTCTTTCCAGTTTTACAAGATGTCATCTACCGTGTCAGTCGAAATGGTACTCACCGAGAAATTGTCCTAGCAGCCCAAAATGAAGGAGTTGAAGGGTTGGCCATGGACTGGGCAAGTAAAAATTTGTACTACATTGACTCAAAAGAAGGGACCCTGTCCGTTCTCTCTACCCGGAACACCACGAATCGAAAAGTCCTTCTCCGAAATCTTAAAAGACCCCGAGCTATCGTGGTCCATCCAAACCGTGGTTATCTATTCTACTCAGAATGGGACAGACCAGCTAATATTTCAAGAGCCAACGCGGATGGAACGAATGTGATTGTGTTCAGAAATGTTTTGTTGGGTTGGCCCAATGGATTGTCCATTGATTTTGGTAAGAAATACAACTTATTTCAGTTGATTGATTGATTGCTTGGTAGCAAAGAAGGTTAGCAAAGAAAATTAATTATTATTTTGATATCTCAAGATCAAGATCGGCTCTACTGGTGTGATGCTCTTTTGGACCATATTCAACATGCCAAGTTAGTATTGTGTCACTTTAATTTGTTGTTTATTAAAGTATGTTACTATAAAATTAAACTAATTCCGCCCCTTGTTTCTCGTCTATTTGACAGTTTGGATGGAGGAGACATAAAAACAATCACAAGTCGGTTTATTCGTCATCCATTCAGTTTAGTGGTGCATGGAGATTTTGTGTATGTGACGGACTGGAGACTGGATGCTATTTTCCGAATTAACAAAACAAGTGGAGGGAATGAAGAGATCATCACAAGGGTGGATGAGAGTAATCGACTTTATGGAGTCAAAATTTATTCGAGGAAAAATCAAGTCATGGATTCAGCTCATCCTTGTTCAATCAATAATGGAGGTTGTGGTGGACTTTGTTTCCCCGTGCCCAAAAAGAAGGGTGGAATTGAGGCTCGATGTGGATGTCCAAATGGACAAAAGTTGGATGACAAACAGTGTGTTGTTGACCCACATGCTGAGGTTGTGAAAGTTTGTTCAAATTCATGGCATTTTACTTGTGACAATCAAAGGTGTATCCCTAATTCATGGGTTTGTGATGGTGAGTCAATATTTTTGGAAAAATAATTTTTTAAAAAGATGTACTGTAGTCCAGAAATAATTTGTCTTTGCAATTTTTTTCTTTCAGGTGACGACGATTGCTTAGATAGTAAGTTGACTTTTCAGTTTTCTCTTCTTTCCAGTTTTTAACTATATATAAGTAGTATTGCCTGAGTACTAATTGGCAATTACTTTTTTGCAGATTCGGACGAAATGAGAAATTGTACAAAGCCAACTTGCTCTTCCACTGAATTTCAATGTAAATCAGGGCGTTGTGTCCCGAGTACTTTCCGTTGTGACTGTGAGTTTAAACTATTAATTCGAGTAACATTCTGGAAGAATTTTTAGTTCATTGAATCTCAATTGCATTTTGTTTCTTGTCCTTAGCTGATAATGACTGTGGAGATCATAGCGATGAAATTGGTTGTGTAAATGTCACTTGTGAATCCAGTCAGTTTAGTTGTGAAAATGGAAGATGTATTCCAGGTAAATTAATCATCATCATTACAAATTTTGTTTTTTGTAAACGAATACTTAATATCGTATTTTTGGTTGACAGGAACTTGGCGCTGTGATAGTGAAAATGATTGTGGTAAGGGCAGAATTGCAACAAATAATTATATATTTGCGAAACAATTTCTGGATTTTAATCATAACGTTTTAATTTGTCAGGCGACGGATCTGATGAAGGAGACTTTTGCGCTGAGAAGACATGTGCTTACTTCCAGTTCACTTGTCCACGTTCCGGTCATTGTGTGCCCAACTCCTGGAGATGTGATGGAGATGATGACTGTTTTGACCGCAGTGACGAATCTGGTAAGATTTTCTCTTCCAGCCATTCATTTGACTACCATAATATGGGGGAAATGGCTAATCCATTGTTGTGTAACCTTGTAGGTTGTCCGCCCGTAACTTGCAGAGAAAATCAGTTCAAGTGTTCCAATTTTAAGCAGTGTATCCATGAAAGCTACAAGTGTGATTCAATACCTGAGTAAGTGAGACAATTTATATGCAATAAGTTTAAACCAATTTGTGACACACGTTATTAATTTTTTTTCTTTAATTTCTCCAGTTGTGATGACGGCAGTGACGAATTGGGTTGTCCAGAAGTGAACTCAAAAGAATGTAATGAAGAGAAACAATTCAGATGTGAAAAGTCTGGAATTTGTATTCCAAAGGAATGGCACTGTGATGGACAACCTGGTAAGAAATTCCAATCAAAATGAGATAAGATATTGTACAGTTTGTACGCAGTTGCAATTCAAATAAAAAATGGACAATTAAATTTATTTCCAGATTGCGTGGACAAGTCAGACGAGCCGATGAATTGTCACGACAAACCGTGTCAAGCAGGCTACTACAAATGCAAGAATAATAAATGTGTACCTAATACTGGACTCTGTGATGGAGAAGATGGTAAGGAAGAACAGTCAAAAAAACTAAAATTGGAATTAATGAGGTGAACTAATTTTTCATCTGTAACTCTCTTCATTTCAGATTGTGGGGATGGCTCAGATGAAGACTCACTCATCCATGCCTGTAAAAAAGTGTACAATTGTGACAGTGGGGAGTGGGCATGTCCGAATGTGACCGGACGATGCATCAATGTGACTCAAGGTATGGAGTGAAAGTAAACCTTCTCTTCTTTAATAATTGAAACGTGCACTAATATTTGTGATTTCTGGAACACAGTTTGTGATGGAAAAGCTCAGTGTCCGAATGGAGCTGACGAAGGACCCGCCTGTGATCTAAGTGAATGTGGCCCAGTGACCTGTTCATCTGGGAATTGTACACAAACCCCGACAGGGCCACTCTGTCTCTGTCCCAAAGGAGAAGTCCTGGAGAAAAACTCGACAACATTTTGTACAGACTTTGACGAGTGTACCCTTTTCCCATGTTCTCAAAATTGTGTCAATGAGAAGGGAAGCTACTTTTGTACCTGCTCCCAGGGTTATATCCTGGAACCCAACAAACACATTTGTAAGGCAGTGAACCACAGTGATGCCTTCTTAGTGATCGTAAGTATGAATTTACTTATCTAGAAGATTTATTTATTTTGAAGTGCGAATTATATATCCATATATTATCTATTTTACAACGATTAAGTCTTCTGTATTTGTTTCTTTGTAGAGTAATCGAAGGAGTATTCTTGTGAGTGACCTGGATGAACATAGTATCGAGAGAGTCCCAGTTGTGGTGGAGAATGTTGTGGCGACTACGAGTGACATGGCCACTGGAGCCATTTACTGGAGTGACATGAAACTAAAAAAGATTTTGAAGATGGAGAAAGGTTCTGAAGTTGTTGAGGTCAGTCATCAATTCTCAGATTCCAAAATTGTTTGTATTGTTTCAATTTGACTCAACATGGATGTTGATTTTAACAGATTATTTCCACTGGACTGGATCTTGTGGAAGGATTAGCACTTGACTGGATTGCAAGGAATATCTACTGGGTAGACAGTCGACTACACACGCTGGAAGTTTGTCAAGAGGATGGGAAACATCGGGTCATTCTACTCAACAAAAATATCACACAACCTCGAGGGATCGTCGTTGACCCGAGTCCAGAGTAATAATCCGTACACTTTGCATCAATTAACTAATTATGTTCTTGACATTCTGATACTGATTTATTGTTTTTTTTGAAATTTCCAGTTCACGCTGGTTATTCTGGACAGACTGGGGAGAAAATCCACGGATAGAACGTGTTGGGTTGGATGGTAAAAATCGAAGTACCATCATCACAACCAAGATTTACTGGCCTAATGGTTTAACCCTCGATTTACCAAACAAGAGAGTATATTTTGCAGACTCAAAATTAGACTACATTGATTTTTGCAATTATGATGGGTCTGGGAGGAGACAAGTTTTGGCATCCAGTCATTACCTTCTTCATGCCCATTCTCTCACTCTATTCGAAGATACTCTATTCTGGACTGACCGACAACTCAATAGGGTAACCTACTTTTCATTCAATGTTGATTTTTCAATGTGACGCTTACAAATTTTGACCTGGATATTTTAAAATATTTTTTTCCAGATTTTGTCCACTCACAAATTTCACGGGAATAATCAGACAGTTGTCCATCATGTGGTGTCTCAGCCTTTGTCTATCCATGTTCATCATCCCAGTTTACAGCCGAAATTCCCTAATCCTTGCCAAGACGCTGGATGTAGTCAAATATGTTTACTTTCTCCAGGGAAACAGGGGTTCACTTGTCTTTGCCGTCCTGGATTCCATCTTGAAAATAAAAAGAATTGTGTGGAGGAAGAGACACCTTACCTGATGATCATTAAGGGTTCTCAAATTGTGGATGTATCGCTAGCTGAAGAGAGCAGTGGTTATTTTAATCCGATTGTTGGTGTTGAGAATGGTCGGGTCATTGACTTTGATCGTAAAATGCATGACTACTATTGGGTAGAAGGGAAGGAAGAGAATGTAAGAAAATACTTTAATCAGTTCATCTTATCTGCCTCAACTTGTGAAAGAAAATTGATAACTTGATAATTTTTCCTTGTAGGGCACAATCTTCAAGTTGAACATGGACACTGGCAACCGAACAAAATTATTGGACCGGACTGTAGACCCTGGTGTAATAGGTTCTCCATACACAATCGCTTTTGACTGGTTGGGTCGAAATTTGTACATTGGGAATAAGGAAGCTTCTAACATTGAATTGATCAAGATTGATGGGAAGAATAGATACAGAGCCATCATCCTCACAAGTTTGGGTGGGAATGAGACGGGAGTTGCTAAACCAAGAGTCATTTCTTTGGACCCCTTGGAAGGGTATGTAAATTCTATATTTGCAAAAACACAATTCAGAAATCTATCACAGTTGCAGATAAATATAAATGTAATTTGTCATGTAGAAAAATGTATTGGTTGGACGAGGGTGGTTATGGAGTCCCTTCGAAAATTGGTGCTGCTTACATGGATGGTTCAAATCCACTCGTCATTACACAAGTCAAGAATCCTCTCAGTATGAGTTTGGACTTGGAGAAAAAGATGCTCTACTTTTCTAGTTCTTCTCCTGGAACGGTGAGAATTATAACCTGTTTGCTTCTACAAATAAAAATAAACCTGTGCATAAAGTTTATTTGAATATTTTCTCAATTTTTTTTGTTTAGATTGAGGGAATTGACGTGAGTGATGGGACAGGTCGAAATAAAAGAACAATCATTTCCGAGTCCCAATCCCAAGGAATTAGTTCTCCAGTGTCAATCGGTGTTTACGATTCTCGACTCTATTTTGTTGACCCCGTTTTTGAGAAAGTGGCACGAGTGGACGTGACTGGGGAAAATTATAAAGTTATCAAAGAAAATGAATTGGAGTTGAAGGCTGTCAACATCTTTAGAAAACGGACTGGTAGGATTCGGACAAATATTTTAAATTTATATTGTAATTGTGGGATTTACATCTAAAATTTGATTTTGAAAATAGGTACAAATCACATTTGTCTCACATCCAATGGTGCTTGCGATCAAATTTGTGTTCCATCCAGGTAAATTAAAAACTTGTGAAGATTTGAATTTCAATAAAAGTGACAAATCTAATCATTGTTTTTGATTACGTTTGTTACAGGGATAGGGGAAGGAAATGTGTGTGTAGTGTTGGCTACCGCAGTGTGAGTGAGACAAGTTGTAGTCCCCAGAAAAGTTTCATGGTCGTCAGTCAGTCAGATCGTATCCGAGGTACTTTTCGTCTTCATTTTCTTAAAATTGCCTTTGAATTGAGTGGAATTAATGGTCATTATAATTTTTTAAAAAGGTATCAATGTGGAAGACATCAGTGAAGCCATGGTTCCAATTTATGGTGAGGAAAACTTTACATTTTGACATGTAGACCTTATTGTCCTGTTGTGCTATATTTTTAAAAAATTTTCTTTGACTCTCCAGGAACTGAGCACAATGTCCTACACACTGACGTCCACGTTGCCAAAAACTGGATTTATTGGGTTGACTTTAGTCGTCCCACTTGGAATGGAATGTACAGAATCCGTCCAAATGGAACCGAAATGATGCATGTCATCAGTGCCGGGATAGGGTCAAACGGTCTTCGAGGTCTGGCCATTGATTGGGTGTCTGACCAAATATATTTTACAAATGCATTCCCTCATGAAACCTTCTTGGAAGTGTGTAAGCTGGACGGTTCGAACCGAAAAGTCCTTGTGAAGAAAGTGAATGACTCACCCCGAGAATTGGCTGTGAATCCAATCAAACGACTTTTGTACTGGATTGATTACGGACAATTCCCAAGAATTGGCAAAGCTTATTTGGATGGAAGTAACTGGACAGCGATTGTGACGAGTGGCATTAGCAATCCAAAGGATTTGACTATTGATATGCAAAACTTTGATGTGTACTGGGTTGACTCGACAGTGGATGTGATTCAAAAGATTGGTTGGAATGGTGGAGGACGGATGGTATTCAAATCTCAACTTCCTGGCCCTGTGGGTGTTGCTGTTTTCAAATCTGATGTCTTCTGGGGAGACAAAAATCTTGGTGGTGTCTTCAAGGTGAGAATCTTTTATAGTGCTTCATAGTTAATGTAAATCAAGTGAGAGGATTCTAATTAATTTTTGTTTTTAGACCGGAAAAGCGATCAATTCTACCAAAATCAATATCCTTACAAATGTTGGGAATCTCCGGGACATTTCAATCTTTGACGTGACAGCTCAGCCCCAAGTACCCAACAATCCATGCAGCGTGTACAATGGAAATTCGGACAAATGTGAACAATTGTGTTTTGCCCTGCCTGGAAGTAGTATGGACTATCGTTGTGAGTGTGCTGTGGGGAAATTAAACAAGAATGAAAGGAGTTGTTCTCAAGTTGATGAGTATGTTGTGTTTACCACACGCAGTGAAAGTAAGGCTTTCTCTTTTTTACAAATTCCTTTTTTAAATATTGTAAGAGAGCGTTCTTAAAATAAATTATTGTTTGTACTTTTCTCTTAGTCCGAAGTGTCAATATTGATCCTAAAAATACGGAAGTCCCTTTCAATCCTATTGTCAACCTGACAAATGTCGTGGGACTTGACTTTGATTTTGCGGATGAGAAACTCATCTTTACACAAATTCGACCAGAAGCCTCAATCTCTGTCATTAAAAAAGGACAATTAAATTCAATCCATGTTGTTCTCAACAAAAGTATCAATCCAGAAGGAATTGCTTATGATTGGGTTCATGACAAGGTAAAATTGAATTCATTTTATTTTGAAAACTGTAAGAAATTGAGAGGACACGTTATGTTAACATTATTCTCTGTGTGCTCAGATTTACTGGACAGATTCTGCAAATTCATCAATCTACGCCATGAACTTGGACGGCACGAAAATTGTGATGATTGCTCATGTTGATCGACCTAGAGCCATTGTTGTTCATCCTTGCAATGGATCCCTATTCTTCACTGATTGGGGACTTTTCGGAACTTCTGGAAAGATTTATCGATCTACAATGGCTGGAACGTACAGTCGAGCTATTGGTAAGTTTCCTATCTTGATATAGATTAAAGTATGAGATGAGATGGTAAAAAATGATTTCACTAGCAACATTTTTTTCAAACCATTTTCCAGTCTCACAAAATTTGACGCAACCATCCGGATTGGCGATTGACTACGAAGACGACAAAATATATTGGACGGATGCAGTGAAAGAAAAAATAGAGAGGGCCGACTTGGATGGACGGAATCGTGAAGTTTTGATCTCAGCCACAATTTATCCATTTGCCATCACAGTGTATGGAGATTGGATATTCTGGACTGACCTTCAATTGAGAGGAGTGTACAGGGCAGAGAAACACACGGGAGCTGGGATGGTGGAGATTGTAAAGAGGCTGGATGAGAGTCCTCGGGACATTCAAGTATTCTCTCGTAGTCGTCAAAAGTGTACAGTCAATGTTTGTAATATCAACAATGGTGGTTGTGCTCACAGTTGTCATCCTGGAGGAAACGGAACGGTAAAGTCCCTCTAAAATTTAGAGTCTAAATATGAAGCACTAGGAATGAATTTATATTTTTAAAAATGACAACACTCTTTCTTTAAAAATAGGTCGAGTGTAAATGTCCTCCGGAATTGAAGCTGGTCAATGAAGGAAAAATGTGTGTGAGTGGGAACAACACTTGTGATGCCAATAAATATGCCTGTGCCAATGGAAAGTGTATCAGTCGTCTCTGGGCTTGTGATTCTGAGGATGATTGTGGTGATGGGTCAGATGAAGAGAAATCTTTCTGTACATTCCACACTTGCGGAGTGAACGAGTACAGATGTAGGAATGGACGGTGTATTTTTGGCAGCTGGAAATGTGATCATGAAAATGATTGTGGAGACTCAAGTGACGAGGAAGGTTGTACCTATCCAAGTTGTGCAGAGGGTGAATTCACTTGTGCAAACCATCGTTGTATCCCACAATCACAGGTAATACAAAATTAACTCCATCTAATCCTTTGGTAATTTCTTGAGACACCAGTTTCTAAAATACCATCTTATGTAGGTCTGCAATGGAATGAATGACTGTAAAGACAACAAAACAAGTGACGAGTCTGCTACTCTTTGTAAAAATATCACAAAAACTTGTCCATCCAATCATTTACCTTGTGAGACGACCAACATTTGCGTTGAACCATTCTGGCTTTGTGATGGAGACAATGAGTAAGATTTTTCCCACTGATATTTCCATTTCAATTTTATGAGACACTTGACATAATGACTAATTCTACACATTTACTTTCTAGTTGTGGTGACAATTCTGATGAAAATCCTCTTCATTGTTCAAAGAGACAATGTCCAAGCAATTCGTTCAGATGTCCCAATCACCGTTGTAGTAAGTAGAATCGACTTGTAGAACTAAAAAATGACATAATTAATTTCAAATTTAATATGTCAACGTACAATTTGTGTCAATTAGTACCCGGAAACTGGCATTGTGATGGTGAAAACGATTGTGGAGACGCTGGAAGTGGGTCAGACGAACCGGTAGAGTATTGTAAATCTGAAGGGAAAACATGTTTTGGAGATTTATTCACCTGTGGAAATGGAAACTGTGTCCCTCGAATGTATATTTGTGATGGGGATAATGGTAAATTAATTCACAAAATCTTTAATTGAATTGTTTTAAAGGATTCTGTTACAATTGGAGTCATATTTTTGAACGCAGACTGTCAAGATGGATCGGATGAGGATGACAGTATTCATCAATGTAATAACCGAAAGTGTGACAATACAACGGAAGTGTACTGCCCGGACAACAAGTCATGGGGAAGATCCCAATGTATTCCCAAGAAATGGGTTTGCGATGGCGTAAGTCCTTTCTTTGACCTCAATTTAAATATCCTTTGGATAAGTTTTTAATACCATTTTAATTAAATAGGATCCTGACTGTATCGACGGTTCGGATGAGAATTCCACCCTCCACAATTGTCCTCCTCCTACACCTTGCTCGGATGACCAGTTCCAGTGTAGGAACGGACGTTGTGTCGAAGGGAAATTCCGATGCGATCTTGACAACGAGTAAGTTTCCATCCTTAAGTTTTTCTTATTTGATTGACATGGCCAACATTTAATTTTTCTTTTTTTTCCTCATAGTTGTGGTGATGGGTCTGATGAAGGAAGGTTCTGCTCTGACAAATATCCTACCTGTGCCCCTAATCAGTTTGCTTGTAACAACTTTAAATGTTTGATGGTGAGTTAAAATTGAGTTTTCATTCAAAATTTTCAATTGAGGTCATTGTGATTCTAACATTTATTTATTGTACATTTGCAGAGGAACGATTTCAGATGTGATGGAGAAGATGACTGTAAGTGTTCTGGATAGTTGAAATTCAATATTAGTGTCATTGTTCTGTCTATTTAATTTGGGGTATAATTTGAACAAAACAGGTGGAGATGGATCAGACGAAAGAAATTGTCCAGCCAAAAATGAGACTGCTTGCCCAGGACAATTTAAATGTAACAATGGACAGTGTATCAACAATGAACTTGTTTGCAACAAAGTGAGCGATTGTACGGATGAGTCTGATGAACCACTTCATTGTAATGTGGATGAGTGTCAGTCAGTTGAAACTAATCAATGTGGACACATGTAAGTTGGTATTTGCAAAAATGTTTAATCAGAGTATGATGAACATCAGAGTATGACGTCAATTTTCTGTGCAATTTTAGTTGTGTGAACACGCTAACCGGTTTCCATTGCGAATGTAATGCTGGATACAAGTTAGTTTTTCCTCCTTCCTTCTTATCTTCAATGAAGATTCTTCATTAGTGTAGAACAACTTTAGACGTTTTTTTTAAAACATTCATTTTTTTGCAGACTTTTGTCAGATGGAAAGGCTTGCGGTGATATAGATGAGTGTGTAATTCCTGGAGCATGTTCACAGTACGTTAATGTAGAAATTATCTTTGACCACGAATGACTCATCTTGTAAAAACTTATTAATTCCTGACATTTTATTTTACTTATTTAGATACTGTGTAAACACACCTGGTGGATTCAATTGCAAATGTATGTTTGAAACACAGATTTGTCTTATGTATTTAACTTGACTCAAATTATTTGAGCGTCAATTCGCTAAAGCTTTATTAATTTCCCCCTCAAATTAGGTAACGACACTTACTTTGAACGACAAAACAACAAATGCAAGAGACTGGACAATGTCCAACCATGGTTGATATTCACAAACAAGTACTATGTGAGAAATATGAGTTTGGATGCCAAACATTACGTACCAGTTCATCAGGATTTGAGAAATGTAGTCGCCTTGGACTATGACCTTGCGGAGCAAACTATTTACTTTGCGGATGTGAGTCACCAACTGTTCCTACTATTCTTCTAAATTATGAACAAAATTTTAATAAATATCAATTACTTTTTCAAAGGTGACTGCCAAAGTGATCTACAAATCGAAAATCGATAGTTCAGACAAGGTAGCTGTGGTTAAACATGAAACACACGGACTGGAAGGAATGGCAGTGGACTGGATCGGAAGAAAATTGTACTGGCTTGACCGACACTCAAAATCCTTGGAAGTTGCTGAATTGAATGGAACAAACCGAAGGACTCTCAAATCAGGGATCAGTGATCCCCGTGCCGTGGTTGTTCATCCCCTTCGAGGTTATCTCTTCTACACATCATGGCATCTCCAAGCTTACATCGGACGAATGAGTATGGATGGCAGTGACTTTAAAATGATTCTCAATTGGGATAATGGAATTGCCTGGCCCAATGCCTTAGCCCTTGACTACATCAATGACCGTCTTTTCTTTGCTGATGCTCATCTCGACTACATCGACTCTTGTGACTTGGATGGAGGAAGAAGAACAACAGTCCTCAAGGGAGCTCATGCCCCACATGTCTTTGCCTTGGGTCTTTTTGGAGATGAACTATTCTATACGGATTGGAATTTGAAGGCTGTCCTTAGAGCCAACAAATTTAATGGAACCAACTGGACAGTTTTGAGAAATACAACTCATCGGCCATATGATCTTCATATTTATCATCCATTGGAACAGATCCAAGTTAACAGTCCTTGTGCAGTCAATAATGGAGGGTGTAGTCATTTGTGTCTCCTCAAACATGTTGGAGATCATGTGGAACATTCTTGTCTTTGTCCAAACAACTTTGTCTCTTTTGACAATCGAACTTGTATCAGTAATTGTACTGGTGGGATGCATCGGTGTGGAAATGGGGATGACAAGTGTGTCCCATTCTATTGGAGGTAAATGTTTTAGTTATATTGAATCCTGATTATTTATTTGTGTTTAAAAATAATTGGCTCTAATTGTTTCCAATTTTTATTATTTTATCTGTAGGTGTGACGGAGAAAAAGATTGTGGTACGGCTCCATTTTCCATTTTGAATTGTCAATCAACTGTCTAGTATTCAGAATTTGAATTAATCAAAATTTATCTCATTTTGTTTTTGTAGCTGATGGCTCTGACGAAGAGAACTGTCCAAAGAGAGTCTGCAAGTACGGATTGTTTTTTTTACATTTTTCCCTTCAGAGTTTTTGACTCAAAACATGATCCGAATTTAACAAACTGGTTGTCTTTGATATTTTTAGAAACGGTCAATTCCAGTGTAAAAATCAAAATTGTACTTCTCCCACCGTCATTTGTGATGGTCTCAACGATTGTGGAGATGGAAGTGACGAAGAAAATTGTAATCATGCTTGTGGGGAGAATGAATTCAAGTGCAAGAAAACTGGAAAATGTCTTCTGGACAGTTGGAAGTGTGATGGTAAGGAGAAACTCTGCTTTGCTCATTTTGTGTTTTATATTATCTTGTCCTAATATTGAAATGTCAATTTTCTCAGGCGACAGTGACTGTAGTGATGGAAGTGACGAGGATCCAGCCATTTGTCATAACCGAACATGTGACCCTGCAACTGAATTCTCATGTAAAAATGGACGGTGTATTCCCAAACTTTGGTTCTGTGACTGTGAGTCAAAGATTTTTTTTCGAAAAGTATAATGTTTAAATTGTGATGATGTGAAATTCACTAATTTTTGTAACACATATTTTGTACAGTTGATAACGACTGTGGTGACGAGTCAGACGAACCTAGTTTCCAATGTCGACACAGAAATTGTACCCTTGGCTGGAGAAGATGTCCCACTTGGGGTTACTATCGTTGTATTCCAGAATGGCTTTTCTGTGACGGCAAACCGGGTATTTATACACAATTGAATGGCTCAAGTCTTTTATATATTTATTTTGAGAACAGTCGTTGGTAATATTGACATGTTCTTTGGACAGATTGTCGAGACGGGGCTGACGAAAGACCAGAGAATTGTGCCAAGTGTGACCCAGAAAAGGAATTTGCTTGTAGAAACGGACGTTGTATCCCCAATCGATGGAAATGTGATTTTGAGGCAGATTGTGAGTGGAAACATACCAATAATGATTTTTTCTTAACTTTGAAATGCTTGTAATAATATTTTCATAAATTATTCAGGTGGAGACGGGTCCGACGAGTCCAAAGACGTTTGTAAGAGTTACAGAGAATGTTCTGAATCTGAATTTAAATGTGGGAATGGAAAGTGTCTTCCAATGCGTTGGCGTTGTGATCATGATGACGAGTGAGTTTCACAATTAGTTCATTTCCAATTTAACTTTCTATCATCCATGTGGTGATCTGGGGTCAAATGCATCTTGCTTAAGTAAATGAAAATTATTACTATTCTTACAGTTGTGGGGATGGAACGGATGAGATTGGCTGTCAAAATTTCACATGTCCAGCAACCCACTTCCAGTGTCTTTCGGGTCATTGTGTAGCAGCTCATTTCAAATGCGATGGAGACAAAGACTGTCAAGATCTGTCAGACGAGTTACACTGTCCACCCCGATTCCCCGATGGAAAATATTGTCCCAAGGAGAAGTTTGAATGTGACAATCATTTGTGTGTCAGTCATGGTGATCTGTGTGACGGCACTGATGACTGGTAAGTAGTCATTTTTGTTTTTAAAAGAATGTTTTGCGTGCAATTCCATTGTTAACGAATCTCCTCAATATTTTCTCCCAATTCTAGCATTGACGGCTCGGATGAGAAAGTTGAACTTTGCCGTAAGTTCTTTTTCATTTAAAAAATGGATTCAAAGTTTGATGTATTTAATAAATTTTTTTTTGTGTGTATGGGATTTTCAGGAGACTTTTCTTGCGACAAATTGCATCGGTTCCAATGTGCCAACAATAAATGTATTCCTAGATACCAAGTGTGTGACCACAGAGACAATTGTGGGGATGGTTCGGATGAGAATAATGTGACTCTCTGTGCACCCAGGATGAGACCTTGTAATGCAGCGAGGGAATTCCGGTGTGCAAATAAAAAGTGTATCGACAAGGCCGTGGTGTGTAATCTTCACGACGATTGTAAGTCAATTTGACTTTGTTAAATAAAAAATTTGTAGAGAATCCAATGTTTATCAAAATTTATAACAAACTTTGATCTTCTTGAATTGAATTAGGCGGTGATGCTTCGGATGAACTGGGTTGTCATGAAAAATTGCACTGTACAAGTACAGAGAATGGAGGTTGTGAACATAATTGTGTCAATTTGACCAAATCTTACATTTGTACTTGCAATAATGGATATATTGCTAGTAAATCAAATCCAAAGGTAAGTTTAGTATTAAGTATATACCTACTAGTATGGTGCTTTAAGTACACACAGCCAAACATTTATCAATTTTTAATCATCTAACATTTAATATAATTTCCAGGCTTGCGAGGACATCAACGAATGTGAAGGTGTAAACAATTGTAGCCAAGTGTGTACAAATCTTAAAGGATTTTACAATTGTTCATGTTTACCTGGATTCCTCCCGGAACCGGGTAATACTGGTATTTGTGGTGTGGAAGACAAATCAAAACTTCAACTTTTACTTGCCAATGGTCCCGAGATCCGTTCACTGGGTATCCATGACCAAGACTTGATTGTAGGGGAGGGTCGAGTAGAGACCGTGGACTGGGTCGATGCAATGATTTACTACGCGGATTCTTATCATAAAACTATCAAAAGAAGTTGGATTCCGGGTGTTAAAGCTGGTGCTAAAGGTATGCATTCAAAGGATTTTCAATATTTAAAAATCAGACTTAATGACTCTGGATTAATCCATTTATTCCTAATTTATTAGTCGGGTTCGGACAAGATTTGGAACTGAAATCACTGTCTAAAGTAAGTAAAATTACCAAATATCTCTATAGATAGTTGTATCAAAATAATGAACATGAGAAATTAACTCGTTCAAAAGGTCAATACCCTGGCTGTTGATTGGGTGAGTGGAAATCTTTACTGGGGAGAGACGGACCGATCACAAAATAAACCGAAAGGCCGAGTCATGGTCAGTGATGGAGGTGGACGGTACAGGAAGAGTATTCATTCAAGCAATTTAGAAGTTGTCAGTTCGATTGCTGTAGATCCCGAACTAGGAATCATGGTTTGGTCGGACAGTGGGAGTGTACCTAAGATTGAGTCATCATGGTTGGACGGGTCAAAGAGACACCCATTGATCAGTGACGCCACGATCCGTTCACCAACTGGTCTGACAATTGACTACGAGAATAATCATCGAATCTACTGGGTAGATACGAAATTGTCAAAGATTGAGTCGATCAATCGGAACGGAGGGAACCGAATCACGATTCTCCAGTCAGATGCCCTCCGACATCCCATCTCCTTGGATGTCTTTGAGTCTTCAATGTACTGGATCACGAGGGACACTGGTGAATTGCTCAAACAGGATAAATTTGGAAGAGGCGTCCCCGTCACAGTCATGAAAGACCTTGTCAATCCTACTAATGTCAAAGGTCTATTTCTATTTTCACTTCTATTATTATAATTCTTATTTAACAAGGGAAAAAATTGATACTACAACTTTTGATTTTTGTCTCCACAGTTTATCATCCACTAAAATACAACAGTAGCCTGTACAATCCTTGTAAAACGGCTGACTGTTCTCATTTATGCCTGCTCATCCCGGGTGGTGCTTTTCGGTGTGCTTGTCCGGAAGGAAGTAATTTCCGTTCGGACGGAGGGCGGTCGCCCACCACTTGTGATGCTCGTAAGTAAACTCTCAATTAACTAATCTCAATTAAAATATTTAATCTATTTACACATTGTCTCTTCTCTTGTCACAGCCTTTGAGAGAGAGAAACCACAGCCATTATCTTGTCCTTGTAATAACGGGGGAACGTGCAAATATGAAGATGTACTCAGTAAGTCTCCATTTTTTTGTATTGTTGTAAGCACTGCTAACTTTTAATTGATTAACTCTAATCCTTCCTCTCGAAATTACTTTTCCCCAGGTTGTTCATGTAGAGAAGACTATGTTGGACAGACGTAAGCAATTAATTTTTCATTTCTGAGTTTATGAAATCGAGACCGTATTTCAACAGCTATGTATAATTATCCTTCTTTTTTTTGTAAAAAAACAGATGTGCAGAACATGTACAAAGGAGAAGAATCAATAATGATGCAGGGGTAAGTTGAACACTAAATAAAGTTTGAGAGGAAAGTCATCATAATGAGATAAGATTTTAATTTTGCCAATTTTTCTTTTTGCTGAAGGTGTCACCCGCTGCAGTAGCCATTCCACTAGTTCTTATACTATTGTTAAGTTTAGGCGGTGGTGCTTTTTACATTTTCCTCAAGAAAAGAGGTGACTTCATTGGAAAGGGACTCGGATCATCTGTCAGCTTCCGTCAAGGCAGCAATGTTGAATTTGTAAATGTAAGATACTGAAAAGAAATCTTTCCGTCCGCCATGTTTATTTGCTGTCCTTTTGTTCTAACAATTTGTTGTTGTCAATTTTTAGGATCCATCTTCGGGAGGAGGTTCAACAACGACGGGAAGTTTAGAGACAAAAGATTTAAAGTCTAGAGACTTCTCAAATCCAATGTTTGAGGCTGTCGAACAACAAAGTAGTAGTAGTTCAAGTCCTCCTCCCATTGCTATCCTTCCTCCGAGTTCTGTCGTCCAGCGCTCATCCCCACAAATCCAGGTAAATTAAAATCTCCAATCCAGTTTCATACTCCCCCATCTTTGTCATTGACTTAATTCTTTATTTTTGAATAACAAAATTTCCAGATAAGGCAATTTGAGCCTAGTGAAGACACGGGAAAAGATACACAAAACCTTGTGAATGAAAATGAGTTTGATTGTTAATGAGATTAAAAATTTATATATTTTATTTGTTTTAAACCAATAAATTTATTATTATTATTATTGTTTTAATTGTTGTTTTTGTATTCAAATGGAATGAGATGAAGAAATTTTACGTGTCCGCGTCGTCCTCTTTGTTATTGTTTTCCTCAAATTATTTTTTATTGATGCTCGACACGACGTCGACATTAATAAAAATTTTATTGTATATTGTAATACTATGTAACATATTATGACTATTTTAAAATAATTGTTGTTGTTATTATTATTATAATTATAAAAAAGATGATATATACTGAATACTGAATTTAGGTACCTATAATTGTGTGTGTAAAGCGACCGGTTTCTCCCCTCTTATTTTGTTTGTTGTTATTTTGTGTTTTTTGCAAAATGTTTAAATATTGAAACGGAAAAAAGTTTACTTACAGGCAACTTACTACTACTGCCTAGGGCTTTCAAGTCATCAGGGTCTTCACAAACAAAAGCCTTGATCTATGATGTGGATATAAATAATTATTTTTTAAGAGGTTTCCCGTTCGCTGTGTAATAAAATGATGATAATAATCTGTTATATTGTTGTTGTATTATATGATGTACTATTATTATTGTTGTGACTACTATATGAAAATGCCAATTACTATGATATGATATGAATTACATATATTTCTATGTTGTGTGCTCTCCTCTGTGAAATCAATTTAGATTATAGTAATTTTAAATTAGAAATAATCATTATTTTACTACATACTATGAAGGAAAAAAATTACAATTAATCTACATATTATATATATATTGTGAATTTTATTTGTTGTTGCCGACAAAGTGTACTATTGTATATACAAGATTTTATATATGATGTACATGAAAGGGGCGAAGCGTTATTTGATCGTTAATTATTATTTATTTTACATTGTTTTGAAAAAAAAGTTATATTATATTATTAATTAATTAATTAGTATTCGTTTCCTCTTCAGCGTTTGTCCGTCCATCCATCAGAGTCCGTGTCGTCGATGTCGGATCATAATGTACAAAAAAGAAATAAGAAAAAAAAAGAATTTAACATAATATTTCAAAGAAGATGACGACTATCACACACAGCAATATATAATAAATTTTTCAAAGGAATGACTGCCAAAGCCAAAATTAAAATCGACAATCCTCAACATGAAAAAAAAAATGATTGTTGTTGTGTCTCTCTCATTTCCTTCATTTCTTCATGGATTTTCCCATCAATTTCCATTTCCTCCCATTTATAAATCTTTATGTACACTCAAGGGAGGAAAATTCTTCCCTCACCTTCAAAATCAAAGCTTACGAGGAGAAGGGCAAGTCACTCTTTTTTTCAGTCTGTTGTTTGTTCCCTTTGGATTTGTCCCGGTTCGCTGAGCAGTGCCCCTCAAAATTGGGCGGTATATAAGGGAACACGCTCAGGGCCCTTTGAGAGAAACTTCATGTAGCAGTGATTCTGTTACCTGTGTACCCTTTACACACACACACAACGCAGAAAGAGGAGGTGGAGTGACAAGACAGAAATGGTTTAAGGCCCCCTTGGCTGATGACTATCGTCGCACTGTCCCTTCCCATTTTTTATTGTTACATTGTGTGTGTCTGTGTGTCGGGGTCCTGGGACAATTTTTCTCATTTTACAAAAACTTTCCAGTCCCCAGATTTTAACATGACAAAAATGAGAAGGACAAAGACATAAGTCATATTTTGACTCGGACACGATTGAAAAATTAATGACAAGGAGGTAAGGGAAATCTTTCATGATACTCTCCTCCTTCTGTGCATTCTGATACATTGTTTGATATGGGGAGGATAAGGGGTCTCTTTTGAAGGTTTTGAAATATTGTGATGATTATAGCACTATTGCGTAAAATTTATGAGCTCACCAAAGTGGCCAAATAAATTGCCACTGTCCGCTGACTGTGTTGGTGTTGCGGTGTCATGGCATGGCATGCTACACTACTCTGAGGGACGGTTGAAAAAGGAAGTCTGACAATAATAATCCATTGCATTATTGCAACCACCTTTCCGTTCCTTCAAGACACTCACCAGGAACGAAACAAATTTAGTGAAAATAATCATAATCATCCTGTCTAATTCCTAACAAATGACTCTCCTACTGTCCGGCCTCCTCCTCCTTCTGAACAGCCAAATCACTCCTCATAAAAACCCCCATGTAAGGCACACACAAAATATTGACCAACATATCCGTCCCATGTCTCAACTTGGCTTTTTATCACACATACAACATTTTCAAAATTATATAATGTCATCATCATCATTTTCTCAAACACACACACTCTCTCTCCTCCACTTCAAAAAATGATTCGTCCGAGGATTTTTAGACATGGACATAGAAAGTGAATGACGGGTGAAAGATTTGTATGGGAGATATTCCATATTTGCAAAGAATCTAATAGAAAAACAATGTTTGTATGAAAAATCAAGAGATGATGAGGGTAGGAGTGTCGATGAGAGAGAGAAGGAGAAGAAGAAGAAAAGTGAAAATCCAGTTGTGTTGTATTTTGTATGGGGAGTTTCGTATCCATTTAATTTTTTCCCCTTACATTTTGATTTTTTCCCTGTATGAAACCAATGGGAATGAAAGGCTCATTTGCCCTTTCATTGGTCATCTAGGTTCTTTTGGCTTGAGGGATATAAGAAACACACACACACACTACACAGGTAACTATAAGGAGAGACGAGGGCCATTAGAGAACACAATAAGTTACAATCAAGCTGTCACTATTTGTGTACATGTATCAACTTCTACTCAACTTCCACCCTACAAGAGTATACACAAGAGTTTAAAGTCTGGAAGGAACCTCTTCTTCTTATGATGTGTACTATCAATATATATTTTAATGGTCTCTCCTTATCTTTACCTCACATACATACTTATACCTACACACAGCCACACACACACTACACGAAACACATGTTCAGACTTTTACCTGGTAATTTTTTTTCCACCGTACCCTTGTACTCCTTCATTATATCTCCGTAGTGACTCCATGGTCATAGCACTCAAGAGTAAACGCGTCCACACGAAGTGCACTACACACACACACACAAGGCATACACAGGGAGAGAGCCGTGTTATTATATCATAAGGCACGACTTTATATTTTACATTTTAGCTGGAGGCCCTCTTCCTATATTGTGTTTCTCTCGTGAAGATTGTAAGGAGGAGGAGAAGTGTACGATCATGATCCATTCTATGATACCGCACTTACTCACAATACGAGAGCCCACACTCACAAGACGACCAAAGAGACGGAGAAGACACGAGAAAGACGGAGAGGAAGACAAAAAAATTACTACGAACTACGTCGGGGATTTCATGACGATCAAGATGTGATGCACATGCAGGAGGATTTGTTTTTGGAGAATATTATATTTTATTAGAATAGAACAGGTAAGAAATCATTCTTGCAAATGCATCTTTTTTGGCCAACACACACACAACACGAGGCAGACAACGACCAAAATGGAAAAAACAGAAAGATTGCAAAGGAATCATTTTTTTCATTTTTTTTCTGGCAGATCTCAACTGCCGATTGTCTATCTAGGGAGATGCAACAAGTTAGGATGGGTGAAGAGACTACACACACACAAACACATACACACACAGGGAAACAAGTCAACAAGGAAGAATCAATAGCCTGTTGATATTCCTCTTCTCTCTCTTTCTCTATATATACGTGTGTGTGTGTTGTGTATGGCCAGAGGTACCTTTTCAAAGTGTGTATAAAAGATTGGCACTTTTTGTGTGGGTCCTATAGACTCTCTTTGATGAGTACATGTTACATGTGAAGTAATGTCTGTCTTTTTCTCTGGTGTGTGTGTATTGTGTGTGTGTAGATGTGGGATGAAGAGGAGCAGCTGTATGATTGTCCCAAACTGTAATCGTCCAAGTCAAACTATGAAGCCTCAAAGGTAAACACCTACATTGTGTGTCCACCAAGAATGAGAGAGAGAGAGATGTAGAGAGGGGAGAGGGGAGGGGAAATAAAAGAAAGTCACACAAAAATTGATATTACATTATACACAATGAAATGCAATGCAAAGGAATTGTAATTGTGTGTGTTTGTGTGAATGAATTGGTACGTGGCAAAAGCAGCTGCATTTAACTTGATACATTGTGCACTTTTTGTAACGATCAACAAGTACATTGTATTCTGTATCTGTGTGTGTGTGTGTATATACATCACCGTAGGCCAGAAGAAGACGAGAGAGAGAGAGAGATGGAAAAGTAACTTTTAGCAGTCATCTCGTTCTTCCTGTCCCATTTTTCCATTTTAAAGATTAGTCTAGTACTTCACATCATTTTCTAACAAATTTTCCTTCCTCCATTCCCCCTCTCTTTACTTTTCTTCCTCTTCCCCTCCTCCTCCTAGTCCACTTGTAGTGTGGATTACAACAATTTACTTTTTATAATTACAATCATGTGGACAAATCTTTACGTGTACACACTCTCCCTCCGTTTCTCCTCCACTTTTGATGCACTAAAAATCCACACACCACTCTTCAGTACACACGTATTTTTACATGTGAGGAAGCGTGTGTGTGTGTATTTGTACGTTTGGCCAAACTCAAGGGGCAGAGAGAGAAGTTTTGAAACGTGCTACACGACTCTTTCCGTTCCGTCCAAAGAGAAGAACTCCATGTAAAGGAGAGGAGAGGAGACTCCACGATTTTTACAAACATGACAATGAAAAAATTATTTCACACTTCAAATTAAGATTTTCTCAGTCTCACTTCCGCTCATTATTTATTACAAGTTGTGTGTGTGTGCTGTGTGTGTGGATGGACTTCTCCTTGTTTGTCTATTTTAATGACGACAAGCTGGAGCCGTCATAATAATTACTGGACCTAGTTTTCTTCCATTTTTTTACTTCCCTCCCACTTTTCTGTGGTTTCAAATAAAGAAGTAACAAATTCAAAATACATAGAGAAGAAAAAAGTGTTTTGTATTGTTGTGTGTAATGACACACAGACAAGCGTGTGTGTGGATTATTGCATTGTATTTTGCAGGGAAAAAAACAAGTGCCAATTGTACATGCTTATTATAATTTTCCTCCTCCGCCTCCTCCTGTACTTAATCATGACGAATCATGAGTGAAGAGAGAGAGAAATGAGGGAGGGAGGGTGTAATGAAGAGCATGTAGGTCAATGATTGGCCGACATTGAATTCACTACATATTTAGTGTATATTTAAGTTTTTCAGAAAATACTTAAACTTGTCCCTCTCTCTCTGTTTCAACACACGACAATCAAAATGAGGTATTAAATTAGTTTGACTGCACGATGCACTGCGTGTACCATAAATTTGTGTTTTCCAAGTGTCTATACCCACAATTCCTCCCCCCATACTTAATACTTACTAGGTAACAGAAAAACCCACATCCACAAACACACATTCGTAGACTAGGAATCGTAAGTACTGATAGTGTGTATCCAAAATATTAAAAAGTCTCAGCGAGTAACAGTTACTCTCGTAAGAAGGCTAGCAAAACATCTCATGATCATCATCCAAAAGTTTTTCCTCCTTTTTACGTAGAATATTATTATTATGTTTTTTTGACTAAATACATGGCTAAAAACTCATCACGAACACGAATTAACATGAAAATGTGCCGTCACTCGATTCATCCCTCTCTTTATCATGAAGGGAGTCCAACGTGATTATAAGTTTACACCATGTTGTGCAAGTTGGTAAGAAAAACAGATTGAGAGAAGATGAGATGAAAAAAACCTTTACTTTCACACTCTTTCTACTATACAATTTACTATCTCTATCTCTAATAATAATGACCTTTTTTCTCTGTTACAATCGATTTTTATTATTTTTTATCTGTGTACATGTACACTCTAGAAACTTCAACCTCCACTCTTCTTGTTCTTGTCCAATCCAAATTCAGTCACAAAAAAATGAGGGGAATAGTATAATTTCTGAAATCATCTTTGGGCTTGAATCTATCATCAACATTTACCAAGAACCGTCATTTGTTCCCTCTCTCTCTCTCATCTATTTTTCTCCTCATGTAAATTTTGGAGATTTTAAATAGCACACACGATATCCACACAAACACACACACGACAGTCACACTCACACAATACATTCCAAATCTGTTGGTCCAACTAGGATTTGTTAATGAGTTGAGTACAAAGTTAGTTAAAAATCTATTACCAAATCTCTTACCAAATCTCTCTCTCTCTCTCTTTCGTTCTTCATCAATCGCTCTCTTTTGTGTGCCCCGTACATAATTACAACGAGATGATACACCTTGAATAGGAAAGAACTTTCCTTGCCCCATTCGATCAACTCCTTTTTTATCCTCCTCGTGTCTTTATATAGCATCTGTCTGTGTGTAAATATAAATGTGAGAAGAGGGAGAGAGGGGCTTTAGAAATAAAAGGACTCTCGTGAAAAATTATTCACCTGTGTGTGTACCTGTGTGTCTTGTGTGATGTTTGCTACATGATATTAATTTTTTGTTTAACCCCCATGTGCATGTCGGGGAGAGTGAGGCTGTCATGTCATACATAGGAGAATGGGGATGCCATGCCAAGTAATGAAGCAGCCAGGATCAACGAAACGCAATGGGATGGGATGGAGTGGTCCATTTTTTTCTTTTTCGCAGGGAATGAATTGGTTCCAGTTGCATTGCATGTTCCCTTCCCTTCCACTGCACACACACACACAACCACTACTACTGTAATGTGTAATATTTATTTATTATGTCATGGGTATTATTCTAATGCTCGAAAAACTAGAAATATGTACACGTCATGTCGTAATCCCCCTGTCTCTCCACTCTTTACCCTCCACTCTGTTGTTGTTTGTGTGTGTGTGTGTTGGGATTTTATATGAAATTTACTGTGGGCCATGTCGATTTTCAAATGATATACTCAAGAAAAGTGTGTATTATACTGTATCATCATATTCTGGTTGGTCTGGTTGGTCGTTCCACTTGTTCTTCATCCATTTTAAAAACTATATATATATCTTTCTCTCCCATTAGTTTGTGTCCCTCAGTCTTATGTGTGTGTGTTATGTCTATACATGATATGATAATGAGATATGGAGTTATTAGCCATGTGGTTATTGTTGTTATTATTATTTTTGTGGACTGGGCTCCTTGTTCCCAACACACACACACACTCACACACACACGACTCGACTACACAGAGAGAACACAGTGTAACATGGATAGGGAGGCCATGTAAGAAAAGGAGGGAGAGAAACGAGGCGAAAAAAAATACGGATGTATAAATGTGTAAATTGTGAATGTGTAAAACATTAAACATAGTCAGCCATGCCATGGCATGTCATAAGAGCAAAAGAGAGAAAAATCCTCATCCAGCTCATCCAAAAGCTAAAAGTCAAAACCTGCTTTATTACCACTAGTCCTCCTCTTCCTCCTCCACCTCTCTCTCTCTCTCTCTCACACACACACACACAACTGTGTGTGTAGTTTAGAGTCGACGAGTCTGTGGCTCGTCTCTGGTTTTAGGTTTGGTTTTTTTTTCACTTTACTAGTACACAAACTACACACACTCACACACAATGGTCTTTTGACTAGGTGTGTGTGTGTGTGTGTGTATACACACCCGTTTTTTGTATCATTGTATTGTAATACGGAGGGCTATACAATATAGCCTATATGAAAGGTAAAGATCATGCTATGCATAATGGGTTGTTACGGCCGGACTGTGTAGTAAAGCAAAGTCAGGGAGGGAGAACCACACCATGAGGAACACACAGAACAAAAAAAACCTTCATAAAAGACTTCTTAAGAGTAAGGGGAAAAAACTATTACTACGAAAGAGAGGGACGGGGATGGAGTATGTACAGAGTACAGGCCTAATGTATTAAAGAAAATACACCAGCCCCAAATGATTGTAAGAGATTGTTGTAAACTTTGTAAGGGATGGAGAGAGGAAAGATTTTGACAGGGACAGTGGAAGGGAAGAGAAGGGAGGGAGAAGAAGAAAAAAGAGCGGGGCAAAACTCAGCTAAGGGGAAAAAATGAATCGCATAATCAGTTCTCTCTGATTGTGTAAAGGGCCTGAGGGCACTCAAATCACCGTCTTCTCTATTTGATACAATCCAGGTCTCACCTGAACAGGTAGACTCTCCCTTCAACCCCCTTTTTCCCCTTCCCTCCGTCCATTACCTGAGAACCCACAGAGACCTGTTGTTCTTCAGAACGGAAGTCTTGTCCTCAACTCCGTCGAGTGTACTGCTTTACAGTGTACCCTCTCCCTACGTGTGTGTGTTCAAGAGGGCTTTTAAACTCTATACTCTCTTGAACGAGTGAGTGAGTGAGGGAGAGAGACAGGAAAAGACGAAGGAAAAACTTGTCTCTCTTTAATTGTGCACACAGAGTGGAGTAAAGCAAAGAGAGGGGAATATTGTATACGTGTGTGCCTGTGTGTGTGCTTCCAAGAGTGCCACAGACATAAATACATAATCACATTCACTATGTACATTCAAGGTTAAGACGCTCAGGCCCCAAAACTCTACGGCCAACACCTGTTGAAGCACAATCTCAGTGCACTGTACTTAACTCATTATGCCTGTGTACATTTTGTGTGTGCCTCCCTGAGACTGGGAGTCTTTTTTCTTTGAGTGAAAAAGTTAAAGTGTGTACGAAAGGAAATTTTGGAAAATTTTAAAGTGATACAACCATACAATCATGAATTGTATGACGGAGATCAGTCGGATTTTGTACCATTTGGATTTATTCCGAAGAAACTTTCGGAAAGGACACTCTTGTACCAATGGAACTTTTTGTACCCTCTGTGCCTTCAAAGTAATTCCCATTTTTATATTTCATATCATTTGGAAGTGGAGATTTATGGAAAATATGGAGTCAATTGTTTTTCAATCGAAAGGGGGGCGGAATTTGTGTGTTATGAGTGTGAGTTTGTGAGAGAGAGGAAAAGAGAGAATGGCGAATATTCTATTCAGTATTTTCATTATGCCATACATTCACGCTTCAATGAAATTTCATACATTTTTTTTTCTCTCTTTTGGTCAATTTTTCACACACAATTTTCAACAACTTAATGAATGATTATGTGGTTTAGGATCTTTTTGAAGAACTCTCGGTGGCGATGCGGGTTGACTTACCGGATCCTGGCTACATTACTCGTTTAATCCAAGATAGGATGAGTCAATTTGTCTCCTGCTGCCATTCCGATCCGGGTAGAGTTTATGTAAGTCACCCTCATTATTTTTATGTGTTTGTGTGTGAGGGGGATATTTATTCCATAATTTTGGGGGATTTTATATCCATTTTTGGCACAAAATTAATTATTTTGTGTGCATCCTCAAAAATTAGAACTTTGTTTTTAATTTTTCCATTTAATAATTTAACAGGAAAATCTGATGAGATCGATTCATTCCAATACCGACTACAAATTACACTTTAGCCTCACCAAAATTTGTCTTGAATGTCGGACGACGAGTCATGTAGACGATGTTGTCCAGGTTAGTCCCTTCATCTAATTTTTTTAAAAAGCAATTGATTGTTACAATCTCTACTTTTGATGTTAATCTCAAATTTTAAAATGATCTTATCATGCATCTTGATCAGTTTTTTTTAATTCCCTTATTTTTTTTCTTTTCGCTACAGTTTGTCAATGTGATTGATGGTCCTATCCCCGAGTCACCCTCTTTTGAATTCACTGTGAAAACCTCATTAGACTCCTCCGAATTTTGTGTCAAAGTACGTCCATGTTTTTTTTGTATTTCATTTTTTTCTCTTTCCCCTTCTTCTTTACACCTGTCAAATGAACCGTGGCCCTCCCTGTCCATCTGTCCATGAAATGTATCCATGGACAACCTGGGCGTTAGCACAACAACACATCCTCTGCATTAACTATTAGCTTCTCCTCCGGATGACTGTCCCTCCTATCTCATGTTGATGACTAAACACTTGCATGCGTCTATACTCTGTATTCTGTTTTTTAGCAAATAATTGATTTTTTCCTTCTTTTTAAAAAAATTTACAGCCCAACTGTTTTGGAAATACAAAAATATTCCGGACACTCAAATCCGAACCACCCGTCATCACCCTCCAATTTTCTGAAGAATTCAAGTTGTCAGACTTAGAGTACAAAGTTAGGCCATTTCTAGTATTTGAATGTCAAACATCCTCCATGCTCCTCACTGGAGTCCTCATAAAGAACATCAATTATGCCAGTTTATTCTACCACACTCGTCTCAATACCTGGTAAGCAAAAAATCGGAGTTTCTGTCAAGCACTGTATTGGACGAATTTTAATTATATTTTTTAAAAAAAGGATTTTCATCGATGACGGGAGGATCGAGTTACTGAACAACTCGTGGGATATTGTCAAATTAAATTTTAGTCAGTACCGACCCATCCTCGGGTTCTACATCAAAAGGGAGGAGTGTGTCGAGAGGATTTATGGTAAAATGATTTGCAACTTCTGCCTTCATATGTAATTAGTACTTTAAGCAGTTTAATTAATTCTTTTGGTCCCCCATTGCAGAAAATTGGCCTCTCGACAGTGACAGTGGACAAGGGTCATCGGAACTCAGTTCCATCGACGAGACAAATGGAACAAATCCTGAACAAAAGTACGCGACCATCAAAAAGAATAAAAGATTCAAGTCAAATAATGCAGTGAGTGTGAGTACACCCGACCTGTCCCGGATTGACCTGAGGAAAGTCAGTTTCAATTGTGAGGTTGAGTTGGTGGAGGATGAAAATGAAGAATACATCCCTCATCCTATATTAGCTTCCATATTGAAAAACTTGAATCTGTGAGAATCTTCTTCAAACAAAACCCAACCCATCGCATTTTGAAGACCCTTCTTCTCCTTGATATTGAAGACAAAAAAGTGAAAAGACAATAATATTAAAGGGGAGGGAGGCCTTCACACATCTCTTACCAAAACCAAATATAATAATTAAAATACATTATAATAAGTAAAGTAACTACTTAATTTATTAGTGATAATCAAAAGACAGCAGACAACTTTTGTATACTCAAACATTGTATTCAATCTCCTCCGTCCAAAACAAAATATTTTTTACGAGGAAATATCTCTTTTCCAGTTTTTGATATCTACCATTATTTTACCCCATTACTATGTAAGTTAAATATACTTATAAAGAGATTTTATTATGAGGACTCAGAATTTTATTTATATTATCTACGTTTTTTTATATACCGCATTTATTTTTTACAATTTTTTAAAAATATTATTATATTCATGGTGCCAACTCAATTATTGAGTCTCAATAGTCTACATTTTGTACCGTCAATGACCATTTAATGTAGTACTTTCTATTAATGTAACGTCGTCAAAACAAACCAACCACTGATTATGTTCTTTCAATTATGTAAACTTAAGACATCACTTAAGTACATTTAGAATGGTAGTTTAGAGAAACCACGTGTTCCTTTATCATTTTGATTTTGTTCACACACAATTAATTATATTTATGCACTCTACTTAATTACCAATTTGTGTCTTCCATTTAAACTATGTCTGATCAAAGAATTATACTGTACTACTAGTAAGCTGGCTAGAAAAAACTTGCGTAGATAAAAAACTCATTTAGTTAAAAATGCACAGCTCTTAAATATTTACCTGTCCGCCTCCGCACACAATTCTTTCAGTCTTAGAGATGCTATGATGACAATGAAAATATAATTATATACAGGAGGAACGAGATACTGCATTTATGAAGGAACAATTTTGCATTTTCCGAATCACAAAGAAATGTCTTCCCAAAGTACTTACTTATATTATGGTATGATATTTAAATTGGATATGAATTAAATTTACAAAGAACGAAATTCGAGTTGTTTGAAAAACGAGTAGCTATGGTTTTTTATTGTGAATACAAAACAGCTTAGTTGATAATTTAATTTAAATGAATAAAAACAGTTTTTTTGGATTAATCATTTCTCTTTGCACACCCTCATTCTCTCTCACACACGCACACATTGTAATACATGACGATACACACACGCACTCACTCTCCTGTCATACTCTCTCTCTTATGTCACACTGACTCCATTGATGGTGACGACACTCCCGTAGTCACCGTCCAGGTTTTCGTAAATGGGATCCGCACTCGGATTATCGTAGTAGTGTTGCTGCTGACTGACACTGGCTGCCGGGTAATTGACACTCGGCTCTTGTTTTCCCGTCTTTGTCTCTTTACTCTTCCGGAGGAAAATGAGGAGGACGAAAAGACTCAGGAAGAATATGAGGCCAAAAGTGACGCCGAGACCAATGGCCAAATTATTGGAGGTGAGGGGTTCATTCAGTTTGAGTGTACATGTGGGCGGGGGCGAAGGCGTCCAGATCTTTGACTCGGTACATCTGTGTCAAAAAAATTCCCAATCATTATTTTAATTCAGGAGGAACAGGTCATGACCTTTCAACTTACCGTTGAATTTGTGGTCCTTGCAAGTCAAACCCGGGATTGCAATGATATTCTAAGAGACTTGCATAGCTTGTCGAAGAATTAACTAAAAATTGACGGAGATTCTCTGTCAACACTGGCAAGGGACACTGAACCACTGAAATTTTTGAAAAACAAAATTTTGACATTTGACCTCATTTTTATATATCTTAATTGAAATTTTGAAGAGAAAAATGTATTACTTTGACAAGTCGGAGGCATGGAATCCCAACTTCCATCCACATTACAAGTCCTTGTCCTGGGGCCCTGGAGCTGGAACCCTTTGGGGCAATTATATGTCAACTTTGACCCAACGGACAATCCGGTAAATTCAAAAGTAACGTTGACATCATGGTCCATCGGGGGTGTACACTTGACAGGAAGACAGGCAGGCTCCAGGCCAGTCCATGTCCCGTTGCATACACGACGAGCATTAGCAGTTAAATAATAACCCTGACCATCATTAAAAAATTATTAAATTTTGTACATTTCTTGAAAATTAAGGATAATTCTGAAGGACTGGTTACCTTATCACATTCATACAAAGCGACACTGCCCAAGTAAGTAGTATTAGAGACAAGACGGATGGACCCATGGTCAATCGAT
Source organism: Pygmarrhopalites habei (assembly GCA_009870185.1). Lineage (NCBI taxonomy): Eukaryota > Metazoa > Arthropoda > Collembola > Symphypleona > Arrhopalitidae > Pygmarrhopalites > Pygmarrhopalites habei. Next base: position 155,192 of record WJFB01000010.1, read on the forward strand.
TTGGGTAACAGACAATCAATGAACTCACAAGTCGGAGCTTGATTTGTCCAGTGTCCTTCCATACACACAGCCGCGTCAGGGCCTTCACAAAATAATTATATTTTAATTACCCACCACATGATGACAAAAGAAATTAGTCAAATAAGAATGAGGTCATACCTGAGAGTAAGTACCCCCTTTCACACCTGTACTTGATCATTGTCCCTATTTTGTAACTTGTGTCCTTCACATCAGCCGCAGTTTGGAGAGAACGACTCGCTGTCCTGTCATTCGACGTTGTGGAAATGAAAGAATTTTGATGGATTGTAGGTGCAGGACAACGAGTCTCAACACAAGTGGGAGATGAAGATGACCATTGAGAATTGGACTGACATGTTCGTTTCCAGTCACCTTGTAATTTGTAATTGAGTGCACAGGAGTAAGTGACTGTGCTGTTGAAGTGAGTCGTTCCATTGGGATAACTTAATTGACCATACTTGATCGTTTGTGCACGACCACAGTCAACATCTAAACAATCAAAATTTTAATTAATTGAAGCACACCAATTTTACACAAATTGATTCGAACGATTGTAATTACATGAGCATTCTGGCACGGCAGTAGGACTCCATTCCCCATCTTCGCGGCATGTCCTTCATATACAAAAATCAAAATTTTCCGTATAAAACTTTCCAACAAAATGATCTCTCCAAAATGATTTTTAAAAAATACCTTTGAATGGGACCCCTTAAAACGTATCCATCCTCGCAATGATAAGTGATGACACTGCCCACTGTGAAGTCATAACCCGTCACATAGGAGGCCCTTGGAACGGATGGTTCATCACAGGTGGTCACTAATCAAAATTTAATTCCATATCAAAATTTAATTCTAACAGATTAAAAAAAGATTTATGAACCACCCTTGGACTCACTTTGACATGAAAGTTCTCCTTTCCAGCGTCCATCTGGAGAACAAACACTCGTTTCATGTTCTGGAAAATAACCCGAGTCACAATGGACCATGGCTACAGAACCAAGAGTTGTCGTCCCATTGAGTAATTTGGTCATACTATTCGGGACGGAAGGAGGACTACCGCAGTCGACATATTTACATGATGGTGGATCACTCTGGCCCCATTTCCCACCCAATTGACAAATTTTTTCCGCGTTTCCTATGAGAATGTGATCGGGATTACAACTGTAAATCAGTTTTGAATTGACTGAAGTCCCCGTCGTCACGAATGTTCCTACAAAAAAAATTTTTTGGGATAATTAACTTGTCTGGAATTAATTGAGGAGGGTTAATTTAAAATAAGTACTGACCGTTGATGATGGGTGTGGGTGGGGGACAGATCGAGTAGAGGCAAGAGGGTTTCGTCCCGGACCACCCCGACTCCCCACAGACAACTTTGGATGACCCAGAGAGCGTGTAATTCACATGGCAAGAGAAATGAAACTCAGCACCAAAGTCTGTCCTATTGGGTCTTGTGATGTCACCATCCGTCAATTTAACATCGTACACTCCACAGTCAACGTAAGAACAAGTTGGAGGAGACCCAGACCAAAAACCGTCCTTTCCACATGTCCTCGTCGGTTCTCCTTTCATCAAATGACCCGGAGGACATTTGTAATGGATTGTTGCGTCAATTTTGTAGTCATTTGGAGACATCTCTTCCAATTCAACCCCTTCTGGTTTGTCTGGACTTCCACATTTTGTTGGTGCTGGAAATTTTTTAAAAATTTCATTAAAATTATGTTCCCTCAAAATTCTGACATACTGAATTTTTAATGGCCTTACGGAAAACACAGATCCAATGGAAGTAGTCCAGACCACACCCCACATCCTATAAGATATTCAAATGATTATTATAATAGTTCTTTTAATTACATGTAGCACTAAAATATTTATTACTGCTTACATTCCATTGCCAGTCTCTGCCACCATCTAATACTGCACAGTTTTGCTCCCCATTACTGCAAAATTAAAATATTGGTTGCGAAAATTGTTTAAACTTCCTTTTGAGTGTCAGTGAATATTAACTCACTAATTATTAGGTTGATCTTTGCCCCAGTTTGGTTTTTTGATGACGGAGCCAGTGGCCAACCACCGCCATGTCTAAACGAGTATAAAAGAATTTTTGTAAGTATTTCACAATTAATTGCTTTAATTATGGAGATATTATTTTAAAAAATTTGCTGACCTTGCTGAAGCCTGGGTCTCTCTCGACCCCAATCCAGACCAAAGGTCTTTTGAGTTTGTCTTTTAATTTGTCTAATGTTGAGGTAATCAAATTGAGCGTCGGTTGACTGAGGGCATTTTCGGACGGTAGGTCACCACCCCGAGAGATACATTGAGACCGGGACCCTTCATACGTTTGACCAGACTGAACAGCAAATTCAAAACATGTTCCATTGAACGAAATTATTTGGCCGGCTTTGGCTTCGGGCTCACATCTGGTCTTTGGAAGCTCTAAAAATTCATATTTTCATTACTCTTCTTTCACCCTCAAAAAATGTCTTTCTATTTTCAAAAATTACCTTCTACACTGAAAATCTCTACTTCACACAAGGACAGAGATCCTTCTCCAGTGGACTGGATGGACACATATCTTCCAACCAAAGGGCGAGCACATTTTAATAGTTTAATTTTTGTCGAGTCCCCTGTTAAAAAACCCAAGAACCCCGTTTTTAAAATTATTTTTTAATCTTCCACAGATCACGGATGATTACAATTTGTGTGTGTGAACTCACCACTTGAATCCCATGCACAAAGAGGATTTCGGTTTGGCGTTGAACTGTTTCCTACACGAATTTCTAAGTCGTTATTGGCAGAGTCAGCTAAAGAGAGAGAGGGAGAGAGAGAAAAAATGGAGTACAGTTAAAAATGTTATGCAATACTTCACAGTCATGTTGTTTGTTCTGCTTCATATGTCACTGCATAATAGAGTTAAGTAGAGTACTTACAAGCTCCCAGGATGACGCGAAGAATCCTAACATTGTACAAGAAAAAAAAGAATTCAGTAACTTTTTCAATACAAACACACACGCACAAAATTTGTACTATATTAAGAAATTCTTACATTACTCTCCTACTGTTCAGAAGGTCCACACGCCACCAAGGACTCACTGCCATGATGAACAAAAGAAAATTGTCATTAGAGCATAAAGTTAATCGAGAGTGGAGAAAAATTGTCACTCTAGCCAAGACACAAGAGATAGGATTAACACACACGTTCTTCCCATAAAAACTAATCTACAGTGTAGATTCTACACAATGATTTTTAAAAAACACATACACATGCTACATTGTCATTGCGTGTCACACAGTGTATTAAAGCAAATTAAATCCTTACCTTCTTTATTTGTCTGTGTACACGTGTCAATTTGACCGTCATTCCCGTTATTTGCCAAATTTTGGCTCAACGTTTTGGTAGTCGTGGATTGGTTCGTCGGTTTGTGAAGGGCAGTGTTCGCCGCTGTTGACAGGCAAAAATTATTGTAATCAAATTTAAAAATTTCTACACACAAGCCTTGTTTTTCATAATAAAAAAATTTACAGACAGGTGTGAGAGAGGGGATTTAATAATTAAAGTATAGACGTGGACATTGGTGACTGGTAGTAGTAATTTACAAATTAATTTTTGAAAGAAAAAGACTCTTAATTTCATTACTTAGTGTGTGGGGACTCATAATGATTGACTTGTGGTCTAAAATTAGGAGTAAATGTGGGAAAGACTCCTATAATGTTTTATGTGAGTGTAATATATACTCCCAGGTGTGTACATACATTTTTTTTGTATTTAAGGAAGGGGAAATTTTAAACTTCATAAATTTTAATAGCCCACAAATTCCTAGACTGTGTTTGTTGTTTTTTGTATAAAAAGTATAAAACTAAGACTAACAGCCTCACAGCTATTGTGTGTGTGTGTACTCAAAATACTTTATTGCATTTTGACTCTACACATGGATAAATGATGGATAGACTCAGTCGGTGTGTGTCTGTACAACCACAATCAACAACAATAGTTACCGCTAATTTCATTGATAATGACACGTGTGTCATGTATTAAATTCCCCTGTAGGTGATTCCCTCTCTCTCTCTCTCTTAAGTATTCCTTCATTATCCTCAAAAGAAAAATATCACATTAAGTTTCAAATTATACATTTGTTGGAACAAGACATTGAGAGTCGACTACAACAAGACAAGAACAACATTTACATGATCCACAACAACTGGCATACAATACAGAGACTAAATATAATTTGTTGTGATGGGACTCTGGACGTGTGTGCATACAAATAAATAATTGGATGATAGGTTGACAGAGAGGGTACGGAGAGAGAGAGCTATGAAAAAAATTCGAATAAAATGTAAGGAGCAACTTTTACTCTTGAGAATTTTTTCTCTCTCTTCGTGTTATTAGCTGAGCTTCAATAAACCCAAAGGAAAGGCCAAAGTCAATAAATTTTGGAAGGATAAAGTAAACGACCCACAATTTAGTGCCCATGGGCACTGTACTTTAATTCGAAGTACACACCAGGCTAAGACTCCTGTGTGTACATACTTTGTGATTCAATTTCGATTGATGTGTGTCAGAGTCTATGATGCGTGTAGAACGCAAAACCCAAAAACCCAAAAGGTATTAAAGTTAAAGAACTACATGGAAGAAAAAAAGATCGACAGAGAGAGAGAGAGATCGAAAAAAAAAGATGAGGCGGTACAAATAAGTTGCACACGTCTATATTGCAATTTGATCAGTTGACTCGGCTCCAAAGCACGTAATAAAATGGTTTCTATCTATCTATATTAAAAATTCTCCCCATTTTTGATTCCCCCGTAACAAGAAGTAATAGAACTGCCAGTATTTTAGGAAATGTAATGGTCACACACACACACACAAAGGAAATACTTTTGTGCCATATTTTTGCGGTTTATACCGCACTCCTTTTGTCGTTAAGGGTCTGACAAACTAAAACAGAGGATACAGAAAACAGACAATTCAAGGAGTATACATCATAGTTTGAGAGAAGAGGGAGGGGAGAGAAGGAGTAAATAAAGTTTTCATCAAAAATTTGGCCTAGAACGGCTGTCAGAGAGGATATAAAAATATTTGTATTGTCCACACACCGTGAAGACGATTATAGTTGAAGAAGGGAGAGGCATTCATCATACACTGTGTGTGTGTAACAAGCCAACATTTTATTGTACAAGTATTCACTAAAAATACTAAATTGTACACACACACCACCATAAACTACACACCTATACTCATAAACAGTATATAAAATGTGAATTTGTACACAAAATACAACCCAACAACACAACACACGTTTTGTTGTGTGTGTTGTGTAAGATTCTTCCTGGATATATTTCAATTTTCATTGCAGCCGAGTCATATCTCTCCAATAATTTTTTTGTTGGTGTTGGCATCAAAAAATAATTACTACACAGACAGACACAGACAGAAAATCGTATTAATTAAAGTTGAGAGGAGGAGAAGGAGAAGGAGGGAGTGATTTAATATTAATTTTTTATTCACAATGATTTGCACTCCCAAATTTCCAAAATGGAAAAGTGTACAGTGGAGCTATCCCAGGAGGAATTTATTGTAATTTTTTGCCAGAAAAGTAAAACATATTTCAGAGTAGAGGACTAACAAAAAGATGAGTTTTTGTATTGTTTTCATATTGAGTTGTCCGTTTTCCCTTCAACCACATCTCAAAGACAGGAGTCGTGGTCGTGATTGTTGGAGAGAGATTTTTTTCTTCTCTCTCAAAATTTACAATAATTACTAATCATGAGCAGGATGAGGAGAAGGAGGAGGAAGAGGAGGAGGGGAAAGAGGGGATGAGTTTTGAGTAGCCAAGAGAGTTGAAAGCACATCTCAATTCGTAGTACACCTATCCGCAAAAAGTTAGTCCACATAAAAAATGGCCAACAACAAAAGATGAGAAAGACAAACGACCAAAAGTTGACCATCTCTCCCCCCCCCTTTCCAAGACAATTAATGACTTGACTCTAAAGATAGAAGGAGATTGTGGATGTAAGACTCAGCATGAGTCCTCCCTGTCCCTATTATTGTAATCATAATTATTGTGATATCCTTATAATAACAGTATCAACTGTCGCTTCGCTCCATTTGGCAAAAACTTATATTTTTACACACAGCCCATTTTCTGTTGTCAATTCGCAAAAACCAAATTGAAGGCACACTCTCATGGTAAGCGTCCATTAATTGTCATTCCATGAAGAATTGTTTTTGACGAGAGAGAAGGACTTGACCATGTTTTGACAGCGTGTCATAATTTGCAATCCTCTCTAGCCTCCCAAATATAAAATATACGTGATTTCCGAGTGGTGTGACCTTAATTAAAAATAACAAATTGACTGTAATTTGTCAACCGACAAAAAAAGACGTCTTTCGTCTCAGCCTAAGATTATCCTAAGGTATGATGTATGACGACAACACGTCACTCATCTTACAGTTAGGTCAAAGTGTGAAAATTTTGCACTGTGCAAAAATACAAGGGACAGCCTTCCCTTTCGTCGAGTGAGCTTCCCTTGACGGTAGTCAATAGCAACCAACAGCAGCAACAACAAGAACAAGAATGAGAAGAACATTTCCGCCAAGGAAAAAAAACGAATTCATAATATAAATATGTTTTCATCATAATCATGACTAAGATTATAATGTCTTAATTATCCCAGACTTATTACACTTAATTATTATTAAACTAAACATTCAGGTACTCTCTCATTGAAAACTTTCATAATCTGTAAATGGCTTTGCCCACTACTATTTTTTTTTGTTTTGTTTGTTTATACTTTTGTCTGTATTTGTTCTGCCCTGTTCAACTTTGAAAACTATCTCTCTCTCTCTCTCTCAGGTGTGTTTGTGTAGAACTCAAATCAGAATGACTTGGAGAGTCTGAAAGATTCTTTCAAGATTTTCATACTCTTTTAAACATGCCTTCCTTCTACACACACAAATACACACCACACAGAGAGTCACATCATGATAAGTGTTTAATACACTTTACTAGCATCTTGATGCAGTCGACGCCGTGTTCTCTCCCCCTCCCCCCCTTCATTTCCCACTGTTGAAATGTGTTCAACTAACTAACTTTCGTTCCTTCAACTATGTATAATCTTATTTTTCCTTTACATTTTGTATTTATACAAGTGAAAACTTGTAACCTAAATACGATTGTCATTCATTTCCCTCAGTCAGACTCCTGCCTGCCTAGCCAACCTACCTCCTCCTCACTTTACTCCAACTCCCCATTTTACTTTCTGTTTTCAAAATGAATGAGGCTCCATGTCCTGGGAAGCTCTCTTTTTTCCTCACACACACCACTCTGTACTAGTTTCTATGTACATCCCTCCTTCTCCTCTTCTTGTAAACAACATTGTACTTTTGAGGCATTCTTTACACCAAGAGATGATATGGTTGAATGTAATATCGTTCTTAATTCTATTTTAAGTACTTTTAAATATTTTTTTGAGAAATTTCACGTTTGCATAATCCTCCTTTTCCATACCAAGGCAAACATGATCATTCCCTTTCAAGTGAAAAAAGATTTTCCCACAACCAGAGATCACCATTTAAATTTTTCTTTTCGTATGAATAATGTACGTATTTATCTTGTATTTATATGGGCATTGAAGTTACATTGGAGTGAGCTCATTATAAATTAATAATCCAACACTATTTCTTGACCACCATCAATTCAAAAAAAGAGATTCATCCCACACCGAAAATCTTGGGATTCTCTCTCTGTGAAATTACCTTGAACAACTTTTGAATAGTGTGTTGTGTATGTATTTTTGTGAAATTTCATTCTAATAGTTAATAATGATTTTCCGCCAGTTGTTGTTGTTGTTGTCTACCCATTATATTGACAAGGTGGAGAAGAAAAAGCTCATCCATTATCTTCAGTACTCATCAATGCGGCTCTGCCTGTTTCCACTCCAGATCCACTCTCAGTCAGTCAGGCAGACTTTTCATTTCAATTTAAAATTTTTCCAACTGTACTACTGCCTTTGCTACAGCTACCTTGACTAACAAATATTGGTAGAGTAAAGGCTAAGAAAAATAACAAAGGTACAAATACCGTCATCACCACCACCATAATAAGTTTGGTGTCAGGTGAGGGCAGAGGAAATGCTTTTAGTATTTATCAAAACTGTTTCAATTTTGAACCACGACCATCATCAATTGTTGTGTTGTGGGTACGAACTATTATGACGACCGACACTTCTGTCTGTTGTAAGTTGTGTTGGCTCTCGTACTCGTACATATTGGACAAATCATAAAAATCCGCTATATATATTGTAATAATAATAATTTGCCCTCCGTACAACAGAATTTTTTTAATGACCCTCTCTCTCTCTCTCTTCTCAAGATTTTTGTGTTAATGTCGAGAATGTCATTAATTTTTTCATGCATATCTCTCTGCGTTGTCTCGGTGTGTGTGAGTGTTATTCGACACATATTTTACACTTTAGTATTTGTACAGTCACAGACTTGTGAGAGAGAGTGTAAATATCATGTGGAGTTTAGAAGTGTAGAAATAGAATCATTATTGAATGGGGTAAAGCGTAACGTCAACCCAACATATTAAAATGTAGTCGCATTGGTTGGGTAAATACATTTATGTATTGTATTGTGTTGAACAGTACTACTTATAGATTGGTGACTCACAACAATTCATTCTACATGAGAAGAAATCCAGGGTACACATATGTTTGGGGGTAAAGTAAAGTGCATAGTAGTGTCCTCAATACGTTTAAAGTTTGTGTATGCAGGGAACCTTGGAAGAAGGGACTGGACAAAAAGAAAAGTGAAAGGGAAAATTTTAGACTCACCACAGAAATAATCTGGAGTTTTCCATTTCCCGTCGATACATTTAAGCTCTGTTCCAGTTCCAGCATCTTGGTGGAATAATTCTTTAATTTCCCCCACACATGAAAAGTAAAATGAGTCATCCATAGTTTAGCATAAATGGAGATATGTAAAAACACATTTTCACAAAAAGAGAAAGAAATTAAATTACCGAATCCATCATCACAAACAATATTATTGTTGACAAGTCTTGAATTTAATTGAATTGGTGGGGACGATGATGAGCATTGAGATCCTGTAGAAACACACACAGACAAAAAATGACAGTCAAAAAATGTGAGAAGTAAAATTTAAATTTTCAGAGAGGTGAAGAAGGAGGAAGAAGAACAGTTTAGCATTTGATTCGACACATTAGACATATCATGAATGATGGGAACGGATGATGATCAGTTTTACAGATGACACAGCATATTCGTGACAAGTCGAATCCATGTGGATTGTGTGTGTGTGTGTGTGTGTGTGTGTGTGTGTGTGTGTGTGTCTACTGACACTGTCCTGTACATACATGGAGTGTAGTTGTAGTACGTGTGTGACTTATTTTCTATTACAAAAGTTTAATGTGCTTTGTAATGTATAATGGATATTTTATCTCACAAAGTTCAGTATACCAATTAAACAACCGCATAGTATTTAATACTCTCTTACTCTCTGTTCTCTGTATTATTATTATTATTTTGCGACGGACAGAGAGAACTCTGGGAATTTTTGATTCGTCTCAGTGATTTACACTAGCCTAGTTTTTCCTACATACATACATCTGGTATGTACCTTTACCTAAGAAAAAATACTTGCCTATTTTACCCCTAGTACATTAATACGGTACAGTGTGTGTAGGATTTTACTCTCTCATTGTTTCTTATACTTTGAGTGAGTGTGTGTGTGTGTGAGTGTAGAACAGATAAATTAAAACTAGCCTTTTAATATCAAGAAAAGTAATCGTGTGTCTTACACACACGTACACACACGGGATAATTATTATTATACACTCTCCACTCATATGTGTGTGTCTGAGTGTGTGTATTTACACACATTCACAGTCACACACACACTTACTCTTATAGCCTAGCTTGATACAGGTTGAACTTAAAAAATCACTGAAAAGACATTGAAAGTGTGTGTACTAAGGATAAGATATTGTATGAAATATTATAATAATTACAATATTTTTTTTATAAAATTTACATTATGTACCTAATATTTCATACTGATTTATCAAGAGAGTTTTCCCTCCTCCTCCACTTGTCTTGTGTGTGGTTCATGTGAAATTCACAAAACATTGTGAATGAGAACAGCTCAAATAATAATAGAAGAGAACAAGACAGGATCAAGTTGGTAAACGCATGTAGAAAACAATACAATAATCCAAGAGCAAAGGGGAAGAGAGAGAGAGAGAGACAAGTCTTTGAAATATAATAATAACAACATAATTATTATTACATTACACACTACACACTAACGACATTGTCTCAGGTGTCAGTGTGGATTTTTGGATTAAAATTAAATACACAACTTACAATTACATTTCTGTTGCCAGAGAGATATTCATCTGACACTCGTATGACACAAAGTGGACATTCTTATTATCCTATCATTGTCACACCTTGTGTAAAAGGTGACAATTACAATTCATTTCGTAGTGTGTGTGGGTTTTGTTTTAAAGGAAAATAAATATTAAATTTCGTCTAGACATTGATTCGGGAGAGAGTATCAGAGAATGATCAAGGTTACTACTTACACCTTACAGAGTGCATTGAGGATGAGGAACAGGACTAAATGGTATCTACATACCGCAGAACAGAGTATTATATTATAATTGAAGCAATACTGCCCAGAGCTAGTCAATAACAATGCTCATTGTTTTCACATGTGTACATACATACTACACCTTACATGAGATATTTGGTATATTACATATGAACTCTTTTGTGTCTGTACACTCGAGAGTGTCCTTAAGATATGAACCTTGAACAAGTGGATGTGTTGTGGTGGTGTATCCCTGTCTTGTGTGTCCTGCTCCACACACAAACACACACACACGATTCATATTCATAATATAATAAATTCATTAATTATATTCCACTCCACGGTGAGGATTGACCAGGAAATGAGGTTTTTGTTCAGTCCACACACACTCACTCACTCTCCCTCCTCAATGATGAAGAGGAGGGAGGAGGACGGAGGAGGAGGGGGTGAAGAGATTGTAAATTGCAAATTCAAAACACACATACATCAAATCCACTGCACAATTTTTTGATTCAAGTCAAAAATTTACTAATGCATGTAATAGTTCAGTCGTTAAACTTTCATTAGTCAAAAAACTGTGTCGAATTGCACTGTGTAAAATTGTAACAACCACCATCAAAAAAATCACACTGTCACTTCACTGTTTATCACACACACACACACATTTCTGTTGTGTAAGTCCATTCTCTTTGATGTTGAACTGTGTAATGTAATGTGTGTACACAACAAAATTTGAGTGTGTGATCTGATTTCCATTATTCTTGAGGAGCCGTGGAAATTTGTAGGATAATAATTGTAATTTGGAAGTTTGTAGTGCAAAATTGATTATTTTTTGAATGAACGAATCCAATCCACATTCAAGGAGGAGGACCGAGGACGAAAGAGGCACTCATACACAATGACTTTGAGATCTAGATTTTTTTTGAATATTCACTCTAAAAATATTTAAGAAACTTACCATAAGAGGAAGAGGGTAGAATTAGGAGAAAGATGAAGAATTTCAGCCGAATTTTACACATGATGTATCCATTTACAGGATTTTAAAATGAAAAAGTTTTCACACACTAAATAGAAAATGGATTTTGTTGTATAAAATTTACAAAAACAGATTTCATTCTTGTAGAGTGAATGTTGTGAAAGCTGCTCACTGCTCCCTTGTCTCTGTGTACTCGCTCTCACACACAGACACTCAATGCGGGGGTGTCCTTAATAATGAGCAACACACAACAATCCTTTCCTCTCTCTATCTCACTCTGTATGAAAATGTGCCCTGAGGAGGGGGTCTCAACAATATAACCAGTCGTCAGATGTTAAGATGGCGTACTCTTAAAATTCATTGTTGTTGTAATTTGCAATCTTAGTCTCCCCCCTCCCCTCCCAACACAACACACACACTGCATTGACTGGGGTTGGCGACGATGATGATGGTCATCATATGTAGGAAATGCAGTCAGTATAGTACACAAGATTTATGAACCATGATGTCCACGATAAACCCATTTACATTTTTAATACACTGTACACCTATTACTAACTCCAACTCCCTTTGCTCTTTTTTAAAAGTCATTTCACAACCCGTGTGTGCCTTATGAGTTACTAAATTAATATTCAACGAGATTTAACATAATTATATGATGAAAACATGGGTGCTTGAGAAAAAGTGGTGGAAAGAAATGGAAAGTACTGGAAAACTTGATTCCTTGTAATCTCAATAGTTGTCTTGTGTATTTATTTCTTGGAAAAAAAGGGAAATTGTATGATAATGATGTACCACTACAAGTTATATATATTTACAAGTTGTACAAGGGTCCAAAAGTTGTGTGTGTGTCATCCTTACGATTAGTAACTTTTTAGTTGAGAGTAAAAATAGAACAAGTTTTTTTTATCAATAAGAATCAAATTAGTATTTTGATCCTATAATAGCGTGCTGGAGCAAAATATATTATATAATTTTTACACATTTTTCTGTCCTCTACTGTCTGTGTACTTAACATACATTATTATCTTCTTTTTGAAATGTACCAAGTACTTAAACCATTATTTACAATGTATTGTTTTTCATTACATTACAGATTCTTTTTTTTTAGTTTGTTATCATAATAATATTAATTGGTAGTTTAACAGTGCAATGAACAATATTACTATATGACTGACAATAGATTAAATTTTTTTTAAAAAATGTCATCATCCTAGTTCAAATTGTTCCTTGACAATGATCATTAAGTCCTACAACATCATGACATATGAGTTACTATATTGCACCGTCAATTTTCAGTTTGTCGATGTATAGCATAAGGTAGAAAAAAAACAAATCAAAATAAGCAAAATAAAAAGTCACAGTTTGCCAAAAAAAAACTCTTTAAACTATGGTACAATAATTTTTAATTCTAAAGCGCTGAGTCAAATCAAAATACTTAATAATTATATTATTATTGTGATAAAATAAGAGTCATCGACTCTGTGTTTGATGTACAACACAAAAAGTTTAAAAGTTGATACAGAGAACTTGACTTTGATTGGTTCAACTCACGCATTATTGTGACTGATTTGAGAATTAAACCAATTATAAGAAACTCTCACACCAGTCATTCAAACAATTCTGTAAATACAAAAAAGAAAAAAAAGTTTTCAAGTTAATTGCCGTTTCTATAAATAACTTGAATGTTAACCAATTAATGATTTGCACTTACATAACACTGAAGGGCATGAAATCCAGAAGCTTTCGTTACGTCTCTCAACCACTCCACAAACAATTCTTCATTCTTCTTCAAAACCAAAAATTGACCCAAAACGACGTATGCCTATTGAGTAAAACAAATCCCACGTTAAAATTACTAATTTATCAGTCAAAAATAAATTGAAATAGTTCGAAAAATAACCTTATCAAAGCCAACGGCTTCCAATCTTTTCCCGTACGTGTCCCCGATTCCTGCATCAAACAACAATGTTAAATGCTATATTCTTTAAATATCATAAATTTTCACCAATACATTGACTCTCTTAATTAATAACATCAGTATTTCGGAAGCGCTTTTTCTCTTGTCTGCTTATTACTATTGGTTTCGACAGAGTGTTTGTTTGTTTACAAGCTTTTCCGGTCCCAGAGCAACAACACAAAAACCCATTTCCATGGAGACAAATTAATTTTTTAAAGCTTATTTACAAACAATCACTCTGCTGAAACTAATGGTGCCGGACAAGAAACTTATCGTTTCCGAAAGACTCGTATGATTAAATGGGAATTAAAACATAGCCAAGATGACATCATCCTTATATTTATGTATCATAGAAGATGTAATCAAAGATATACCTGCAAGTTCCGAAACTGGTTTCTCTCCCATCGGCTCTACAAAATGCAAAGAAAATAATATTTAATACTAGTCTAGATGGTGATAGAAATATATTCAATCAAGATCAACTCACCACTAATAAAGTTCCTATGTTTTTGTGATGTAGAATTAGCTGCCATTGTCCAATAGTTTGTCGGTTAGCACTTTTCCGGAAGTAAAATAAAGTAAATACCAAGAATGTGTCCTTTAAAGCTTGACAATGTCAAATAATATATGAATTATCAGTGTACAAGTGACTCCACGTCTTTTCAACAATGTCCACGTAACCACTGTCGGTCAACTATGACTTTTTTTGTCAATTTAATTTTGCGAACGAAGTTATGAGAAAAAAACGTACAGCGAAATTGAATTTCGCGGGTTTTGCTTCTCTATGAAAAAAATCCTCAAGGACTGAGGGATCATCTTTTTTAGTCTTTTTGCGAATTCTGAGCCCTTAAATTCTAAAGGAAGCTCACAAATGTTGAAAATGTCAATAAATACATTCTGTTGGGTTAAAGTTAATGTTTATTCGTATTTTGTCATTTTTCTCATAACATTTTTTAATAGTTTTTAATCTTTTTTAAGTCCAGTAAGCGTTTTTTCCTTATTTCCCACTGAAAAGTTGATACTGTAAAGAAATTAAATTAAGAACATCAATTAGCTGTGTGTGGTCATTTAAAATTCCTGTCACGTACAATACACTTGAAGAATTTCCATAAATAACACTATTTCCTCCTTTGTCTACTCATATTCTCATATTGCCCTTTCCCATTCAAACTCAAGGCTAACTTTACACTATGTAATTTATTTGTGTGGCTACAAAAATATAACAATAAATCTCACCATTCCAGTTCCCAATTGTTGTAGTAGTCCAGTCTGAAAAAAAATCAATTACATATTATAATTAGTAGTTGCCTTTCTGGAATTTTCGCAAGCAGTCAAATTTCTAGAGAGACAGAGAGAATGAAAAAGCAACCCTGAAAAATGCGTTGCCAAGAAAAAGCCATAAAACGGCGTCAATAATATTTCACAGAATCCTTCATTCCAAGAAAAATCGTCTCCAAAACTATTAATTTCCCTTCCTACATTATTCCAATTCTCGTAATTATCCCATATTCTAACTTATTTCCATCATCAATGAGAAACAAAGACATTTCCCGACTCATGTAACAATTTAGATATCTTTCGAATTGAGGTCTGGTTGTGGTTTTTTTCTGTACAATTTTGCCATTTTCTCTCTGTAAATACACACGCGACACGGACACATTTTTGCACATTTTTTCTCACCTGATTATTAGAGGGAATCATGGATGGTCGTCGTTTTGTCGTCGACAAAAATGGAATGTTGTTTGTCGAAGGCATTGAGCCACCCTTTACCAATAACAAATCCAAGCATAAATTAGTATTAACAAATAAAAGAACTGAACAAACGAGTGACCAAATTATCAAATAAAACACTCTCTTGTCTTTGATGAAAGAAAATTTTAAATTAAAATGCTGTCATCCCCCCACAAACACATTAATGTGACAGTCAATCATGTTCGTTCACACTGAGAAACCCACAATAGAAAAATAACGTCTCATCAATTCATAAGTACGTGTTGGTATTTGTTTTTTTCGAAATCAAAAATAATCTCCCTTTTGTTATCTCGAATTTTGTATTATAGTGGTGACTTGAGAGGTGGGCACAAAGGTGTGTGTAAAAAAATAATAATAATTCCTTTTCAATAGTCAAAGGGTAAGAGAGGGAAGGGCAGAGAAGACTTTCGTTACTCCTCACAATGTAAGTAAGTATTGAAGGGGAAACGGAACAAACAAGGAATATTAATTATAATGGCAGTACACCACGTCTACTCAACAAAAGAATTGCAACATCTTCAATGTTCAAAGCAATCATCGTCATAATTTAATATAATAATAAAAGTAATAAAGGGGAAATGATGTGCTGGGGGCAGGGCCATTTACAGGAGGATCTTCATTCACTATTTAGATATTTAGTCATTTGTCTTCTTACTTAAGAAAAAAACTAAATTTCCAAACTTGTCGTTAGTACAAAATAAATAATAGCATGTTCAATTCAATGTCAAGTGTATGTCTTTTTCCATTGTAACATCCATACTCTCTAAAAATACAGTGAATTCACAACAGATTTATAGACAGGCGTTATTGGGAATTACAAATAATTTCTTTTCAATTGACTAGTATGGGTTGTCCCACAGATTTACAAACATACATTACTAACACACACTACAGAGTACAGAGGATTTCCGTGTCTACACAACCAACAACAACAGTTTAACCACAATTAGTATGACAGGATGAAAGCTTTTCATAACTGTACAGATAGTGAGAGAGAGAGAGATGGGATTTCGTGAGTCAGACATCATGATTTTTTGTGACCATCGACGTGCGTACACTGTCAAAATGCGTATATTTACTAGTTACTTAATTGAGTGTCAGAGAGTAGACGTTAATAATAATGGAAGAGACGGACCAAGGACATTTATACATTATACATTATTAACGTTTGTTGTGGGGTGAAAAGAAAAGTTGACCCCACAGTCAACCCTACACCAGGGACACTAATACATGTATGTATGTATTAGATTGGAATAACTTTTATTGATAAGGCCCTCAATCCTAGGCAAAACAACAATGATGATGACAACAATGTTAAATTTACCACGACTACAGAGGATTTGTACAACTACTCACAATATAGTTAGAGTTAGTAGTGGAAGACGGGATGGAGAAATTATCTGTCCATCTCCCATCCACATCCATGCTCAAAAACTTTTTGCAGATTAATCCATAGAACAACAACAAAAAAGTGAAATAAATCATACCAAGGAAAGCATTAATGCAAACACAGAATAAATTGTCCATTCTCTAAAATACATTACATACTACAGTCGTGCAACATGCTTGACAACCAAAAAGATCCTAGATTCTATTGCTTCATTAGCAGAAAGAGAGAAGGAAAAGTAAAAAAAAGTTTAATAACTATTTATGTATTTACAAATTATATTCCCTGTTCCTCAGTCTTCAAAACTTTTCAAATTATGTATTGTATGTAAGTAAAATAATATTGTTTGTAAGAAAAAATATTCTTTTGTTTTTTCACACTATCAAAAATAATGTGAGATAGCCTCATCTTTATGTACCATAACTATAATTTTTGTTGTTAGAGTAGGTAAATCACAGAGTTTTATTAATTGTTAAAAAAATGCTCTTACGAAATTCCTGGCAAGCTGCATTATAAATATCGTATTAAGTAAATAGATAGAATAAAAATATAGTAAGAAAATTCATTGAATCGTCTTATGTAACACGAATGGCAAGCAATCGACATCTTACTCATGTAGTATAGTATAGTATAAATGAAGTAATATATATTTATGTACAATCAGGCACCAAGTCATAAGATACTGAGTCATTGTTACAGATATATGGAGCATCAATCCATTTCAATTCATCATCAATAGAGATCGAAAATAACGAAACATTTCAGAGAGAAAATAAAAACGTTTTGTTGTACTGTACAACTTGTACACAATTTGAAAGTCTTGTCAAAAAGAGTTAAAAACGTTTTCCTTTCAAAAAATAAATAAACTCTTGTGACTGTAAGAAAAGTTTATGATTAATAAGCTCTTATGATGTAATTAGATATAGAGAAGATGTCAGTACAAAAGGGCTTTATTGCGTAGGATTTTAAAAAACTGGACAATGTCGACATGACAACAAAGTCTGTCATGGCGTCCTTTCAATCGCAATCGTTTTCAAATTGAAAATCTCCATGCCATTTTGCCAAGAAAGCCCTTTTAGTGTGTGACAAAAAGGAGTTTAGGAAGGAGGATTGTAAATTTATGGATAAAAAATTTGGTTACCGTCGGTGGACTCAAATTGATGACACTGGCTCTCCGTTCTGTTTGAGCACCAATGCTGGAGTGTCGTCTTATTGGAAGCGTGTCATTCCCTCCCCCCGGGGAACTGTCCAAAAATAAAACATTCAATTTTATTACATAAAATCCTCCATGCCAATAACCAACATTACAACACATTTAACAAAAGGATTGATAATCTTACCTGGCGGTACTTGCAATCTGTGCAATTCTAATCTTCGGGGGCATCATCGTATTGTCCGATAAACGACGAATTGGGAATGAAGCGTTCGTATGCACTTGAGAGAAAACCCGAAAAAATGTGAATTCACCGATTTGCCTGATTTCAGACATGATTACTATAATGTACAGAAGGAGAGATTGTTATTGTTTTACCTGTCAGGAAGTTACTGTCTGCTGATCCATAGACTTCTGATTGTCAATTAAATGAATCTTTTACCAATGCCCACTAAACTAAACCATGTTGTATGTATAATGATGAGTAAAATTTTTGCTGGACAATTTTACCTGTGGAATTTTTCCGTGCCATCATGTCCTCAGCACTGGATGTCTTTCTTTGATCGATCCTCACGTTGGGTACATGAAACGAGTTCATGGGTACATTTCTGGAACGAAATAGATTCAGTTAATCCGAAAAATCGGGGAAATGTAACATCACAAAAATTAAGTATTTGTTCAGTACATCATATTGTCAGTTGAACGTTGATGTCGAAGAGTTGCCGTTCGGTGTCTCATCTCGTCAATCGGGGGAGAACCCAAGGTCAAATGGTCCAATTTTAATTTATTTCTCTGGTGTCTAAGAAAATTGACCCACGTTTAGTTGATTAATGTTTTTAAAGAATAAATAAGACGAATAAAATTTTGACTGACCTGTCAATATGATCGAGCATATCCTGTAGAACTGCCACGAGAGTTGAGAATTGTTCTAAATTAAGACTCGGGTTCACTGTCTGAGGAAGGAGGGAGGGCATTACCCTGGTTGCCATAATGTTGACACTCAGCCCGTACTTTTTGTCTGTCAGTACTCTGTAAATCTCTATTTAAAATCCACCATCCACCCACATCAATCATTATAATATCCTTCAATTTATTCAAAATACAATAACAATAGGAGTGTCAACTTACGAACGACTTTGAGTATAATGTCAGCATCTTGAAGCTTCGTCTCCCACAGTCCATCCTCTTTCTACAATTCAGGATTTCATTGTGACACCCATAATTAAAAACGTAAGTGGACGCCTCCATGACATTGTACATATTAATTTTGTACCCAAAGAACTCACCTTTCTTGGTGAAACTATTCCATTAATGAGATGAATAATT
Source organism: Pygmarrhopalites habei (assembly GCA_009870185.1). Classification (NCBI taxonomy): domain Eukaryota; kingdom Metazoa; phylum Arthropoda; class Collembola; order Symphypleona; family Arrhopalitidae; genus Pygmarrhopalites; species Pygmarrhopalites habei. The sequence continues at coordinate 174,376 of WJFB01000010.1, forward strand.
CCGCCCTCCTCAATTAACATTGACCCTGATAAAAAATAGCACACATTTTAGGAATTACTGTGTTCACAGTATAATATATTAATAATACAGCAAATATTAATGGCAATGATGTGTGTAGTTGCAAAAAATGTGTTCCACTTACTATCTAACTTATCTAAAATTTTCTCAATACACGTTAACACATTTAAAACAATTTTTAGGTCCGATGAATATTTCTCGTATACTTGCTTTGTCTTGGGTAAAATTATTTTCCGAACTGCTGCTTCATCCAAGTCTGAAATCGGAGGACAACAACCACAACAATACATGAGAAAACTTGAAAAATGTATTTGGATTCAAAAAAATAAAATACTTACGATGAGATATGTTGGCTGAGCACACTAAAGCTGCATTCTATAATACATGAAGAGTGTCATTCATCTATTTAAAAAAATAATGATCATCCTGGGATACAATAGTCAGTTGGTTACTACCTGAACTTGTACAGTAGTCGAGTCAAATGCATTGAATAGCATGGGTAAAGCTTGAGATTTCAATTCTGCACTGGCTTGTTTGTCTAAAACAATATGAAGATTTTCTAGGAGCGTCACCGTTGCCTGGATTGATTTGGGAGTTGTGAACACTTGTCTGAAATCACCCGGACAATTTCCCTTCTCATTCAAATATTCCCAAGAGAGAGAGAGAGAGATGAAAGAGAAAAATGGAAGTGTGACTCACCTGAAGGTTGGTAAAATGATAGTTTCATAGTCTATTTGAGATGATTGCTCAATGAGGAAGAGTATTGGTTGGAGAACCTATTTCGAATTTTTAACACACATTATCCCAATACACAGTAGTATTATATAGACTTCTGAACGAGTTATTACTGTTATTGAACTTACAGCGGCCAGAACTTCTTGCGTTTTCATTTCCGTTTGAAGTGCGGGCCAAATGTGTTGAAACCATAATTTCTGCATCGTAAATATCATTCAGACTAGGACAACTGTCAATTCTACACTAGACTTGACTAGACTACTTATGTATGTAACTTATGTAACATAAGTACTCACCCTTGGAATATAGGGAAGTACATCCTTGAGGGAGTGTCTATAAAAATGGGCCTTTTGGCTGGGATCCTTCATGGAGATCACATCCAAGAATTGTAGTGCATGGACGCTGGGATCACTAAAATATTTTATGAGGGCTAGCAGTTGAGACGTAGGGCGCTGCCGGGGTTCTTCACAACAACAAACATTTCATTATATCATTAAATAATACTCCAATCATTACCTAATTCATTTAAGGGGGAAAACTTTTCCAGAGGACAAAGGGAAACTGCTCGAGAAATCTGAAACACTTGCCTTTATTCACTAAACGAATGAGGGCTTCTTGAAGACCGACTGGGACACGAGGTAGTATTAAATGCAGTTGGGCCTCAAGCTGTGTGTGTGTGTGAAAGACAAAAGAGAAAAGATAATCATTATCACATTACCCATCTTCATCTTCTTCTCAGAAATACTTTATGAATGAAACATCCTTCACAATTTAGTTAAGGAACAAAGATTGTTTGTGATATAATCATCATCTCGACTCGTTAAATATGTTTTCGAAATGAAAAGTTTGAGCGGAGAAAGTGGGGAAAAAAGGAAGACTGTCATCTTTTAACATGACGCAGTACACACTTACACAATACAACCTGTAATATGATACAAGGATGCTAGAAAGACACACTCACCCCTTCAATTTGTTTGAGGTAGTTTGAACTAGAGTGATTTGAGTTGATGAGAGATTTTCCACCATTAAAGATGGAGGAAATGACCATGCCAAGTGAGAACATGTCAGAGAGGAGAGAACAAGTTGACGTCGTCTGGATCTCGGGAGCAGTGAAATCCAAATCTACATTTCATTGCATAAAAAATTTGTTGTATTGTAGAAGTAAAATCATAAAAAAATTAATTAATTCATACCTGGTTGACCCGACTTTGGTAAGCGACTCGTCCAGGGTTGACTACTTATAGGCTCAAGAGCATCTATTTCATTCGCTCGTTCTACATTCAAAAAAAGGAGGTCACAATCAAAATGTCATGTCGAGATCATTTTCCAGAAAATTGTCTACTCCATCCATTAAAGTCATGCATAAAAAAGCACCCATCTTCTTTTGTGTACGGGGGGTAAAGTTCATTCAAGAGGACAGGGACAGAGAGAGAGAGTGCGTGTGTGCTTTTATTATTATCATATTAGTCTGTAATTGAATGGAAATATAAGGGTCGCCCTCCTTTTCACGAGAAAGAGAGAGTAAAAAAACTTGTCATTCAATACACACACACACACAATCCCTGTCCGTGTGTACTGGAGTGATACCACAAAACATGGACGTTTACACACACACACACATACAATATGAATGATATACGGCGTTTGTATTACACACACACGGGAGCACACGGGAGAAAGCAGAGAGAGAGAATTCATTTGGAAAATGCATTAGTTTATTCCCCTCTTCTCTCTCTCTCCTTCCAAACAACTTACAACCGTTAACATGTTCGGACACACACAACACAACACACACACATCCACATCCACACAAAGGAGTCACTGAGTAAGTTGTACGTCGGAACAATTAGATTATGAAGCCGGAAATTCATTTTACTTTTACATCAAAAGCCTAATCAGCTCCTCTCCTGTCCTGCCCTTTCTCCCTCCCTCCCTCACATGCTTTCCCTTTCTATTTTCACTGTCAATTCAGTCAAAAACTTTCTCCCCATTGTTTACGACTTCTATTCAGAAGAACCAGACTGGGAGGATGCACACACACACGCTACTATCCTCCCTGACTTTTGGATAACGATGCTTCACTCATTGGGGCTTCAAAATCACTAATTACCGTAGTACAACGAGGAGGAGAAGGATGACTAAACTTGACTTGTATCTCAAACCCTCATAAATTTACTTTCTAATTTCCTCATCAATCTACAGAGAACAGAGAGAGAGTATATCTACAAAAAGTAAAAACTTTTCATAATTAACTTATTCAAGCTAAATTACTTGCTCGTCCTCATCAACAGAACAATCTCATTCATTAATTCCTACACATTCACACCCCCAAAATTCTTCTTTTTTTTTTTCAAAAACTCTCAAAAGCTACAACTTTCTCTTTTGTGTACAACTCTCAAGGTTATTGTCCATTTCTTCCATTTCCTATTTATAAATAAAGTTGTCTACACATTTTTCTGAGAAATGTGTCAAGAATTACTAATTAAAAAATAATTAAAAATTAAATTTATTATTGTTGTTGTACGTGTAATCAAGGAAGGAAAGAATGAGATGATGAGTTGTGAACATGGAGAATTTGTAGACGATGACAGTCAAGCAAAGGAGGGGAAGGATGAGGAGACGGTGGTTTTCAAATTGAGTTGACTCAGCTATCAAGCTAGGGAAAAGGGAGGATGACGGAGGAGGATGGAGGAGGAAGGTGTGCGGGTGAGTGACAATAAAATGTCTAATTTTGTAGATTACAGATTGTGGTCACTTTTTGAGACTGATTAGCTTTGGAAACTCCATCCATCCACCCACTCACTGTATGTTCAGACACACACACAACACCGTGTGTAGTACACACGTACATAGAGAGAGAGAGAGATGGATCCTCCAGCTTATAAATAGAAGTCATCATGTGGCTATAATGTAATTTTCTTGACGGCTCTTTAAATACGTAATGGAGAGTGAAGAGTCAGGATCGCGTATGTACAAATGGTACAAGTGTAAACCTCGTACAAATGAGTGTAGACACACACACCCAGAGAGAGAGAGGCTCGCGTGTGTTGTGTACAGGATGGTTATAGGGTGCCGCAATTAAAACTTTGTTTCTTACAGATGGAAATTAGGTCAGGGTGGAAGAAATCAATTTTCCTTCTCTACCCGTCGTTCGGGTCCGTTTCGTTCCGTCTCTCTCTCTCCAGCCAGAGAGTTCCTTACATCACGTTCTCTGTCGTTTTTGCAGCAATCGCAAACAAGGGAGAGGGAGAGAAAGTGAGCGAGTGAAAGTGGAGGAAAAAGATAGAGAGAGAGAGAGGGAAAGCTGCTGGTAGTTGGAAGATAGAAAAAGAGGACAGGGCAGCAAGAGAGAGAAAGCTCATCTATATTATATTATATTTTCGTATATAACTAAGACCCCGACCAACGCTCTCAACTCCAAGTCACAGAATGGTATGATGGAGGAGGAGGTGGAGGGGGAGGGGAGGGTAAGGAGGAGACAGATGAAAAGACACACATAGTCGTACCAGCTCATTCATAGGATATTTACATGGGTCCCTAGTCCTCGTCCTTACATCCTGTAGTATGAGTGTATCTCATGCCAATGCCTCCATCAACTCAATCTCATCATTAACGAGACTCGAGTGCCTCTCCCCTTCCCCCTCCTGCAGTATGTGTCTTTAATAAAATATAAAAATGTGTGTCGAGAGAGTGGGAGAAAGTGAATGTGAATGTGTGTGTATGTTGTTCCCTATTTATGTATTCACATGTAACTCGTGTCCATGTAGACCGAGTAGAGTAGAGTACAGATAGAGACTGCAAGTCCTCCAGTACTTTATTTTTGGGAATAAGGAAAAATATCCAGCCACACACACATCTACACATTCCGGGTCCTGACTCTCTTTCCTCTCTCTTTTTCTTCTTCTCTGCAGATATTCTTCCTTCGTCCTCTCCGTCCTCGTCCCCTGTACCTCATACATCAATTCTGCAATTCTGCGCACGTTGAAGTTTCAAAAAAAAACTTAAATTGCAACTGATATTTGTGGATATTTTTTTTCTTTCTCTCTCTCTCTTCTGAAGCACTACCACTCTCACTTTCTCCTGCTCTGTCTCTCTGTAGTTGGTATAATGTTCGTGTATTTACTGGCCGTGTATAACAGTATGTCTGTCATTTTGTATGAGGGCTCAGTCCCCTATAAAATGTTTCCACTGGGGTCGTGTGTGTGTGGAACAAGTTTGCAAACTTTTTTGACCCCCCATTCCCTCCCTCTCCTCTTTAGCCTGGCTGTCATGTCAATCCTAATCATGGATGTGTGGCTGTGGATGTGGACTATAGAATTGTGTGTGTAGGGAATTTCTCCCTTGTATTGATGTATTGATGTGATATATGGATGAGCTTGCTCTGTTCTGCCCTCCTCCTCCTCTCTTCCCACCTTCCTGACTCCCTATCATCATCATGTCGCTCCTTTTTTTTCTGGGTCACTTTTTCCCATTTGTGAACTCCAGAGGCACACTGGGAGAAAAGAACTCACCCTCCTCTACTCTCTCTCTCTCCACAGACACACACGCGGAAAGTAGGAAAGTACGGAATTCGGAGAGCGAGAGACATGCATAACGTATGAACTACAAGATTTTGATTGACAAGACGAAGGTTAATATTACAAATGGAGAACATCTACTTTCGTCAAATTAAATTAACTTTACAACCAGACACGCACACGGAGAAAGGAAAAGGGTAGAGAAAAAATATGAAGTAATTATTTCCTCACCGGTAAATTCCAATCCAGCTAATTTCCAGGTACCACGTTTTGTCACTGTGTGGAAATCAAAAAAGTTTTTTTTTTTGTAAAAATTCTCATTCAATTACTGAATAAAATACCTTTTCCAGAAAAAGACAATTTGAATGCATGGCGGAGGAATTGTTTTGTGGTGTTGTGTCATTCACTGACAAATTTACATTGTAATTGCTGTTTCAGATTAAAACTCACCTAAAATACTGGAAGGACATACATTTCTATGGAGGACTCTACCAGAATAATGAAGAAATTGAAGGGCTTCCGTCAGCTTTTCATTATTGTTGTTTTATTGTACCGAGGGAAGGAGAAAGAGAACAAGAAACAATTTTAGTATTATTATTTCATGCTTTTCAGGATTCATTCTTTTCTCTTTTTTTCCCTTGAAATATAAATGTGGAGGGAAAAGAAAAGACTTTTGGTGAAAGTTTTCGAAAGAAACTTTCACCTTTGTACAGACAGACAGAGAGACAGACAGAGAAAGAGAGAAAAGGGGGTGTGTGCGTGTGGGGTGCGTGTGAGTCATGAATAAAATATATTTGAGGAAGGTGATGATAAACTAATTATACAATGAAACAAGGGACAAGGATACACACTAAACCAACTTTCCTGAATACCTGTAGCTTTTTGTCTACAAGTCTACACAAAGTTAAAAGAGGGGAAACACTACAAGTTTCTTGTAAAATTCTCTGTCTCTACTTTCTCTCTGAATGTACATATCAAAGTAGACACTGATATTTGGTTATAAAAAGAATTACCTGCAAAATTCCATACTTAAGTTCGATATCAAGGAAGTTTGAAGTTGACTCATCAGACAAAAGATTTGAGAGACTCGCTAGTACGGGCTCTGAAGCAAATGCTAATGTTTCTGGACATTCTTCCACAGGATAAATCACCTGATTTTTTGAAGGTCAGCAAAAATATAAAAATTTCATAATTAATTTTTCCATAATTCATAAATTATTAATTTTCTTAGCCAACAAGAAAAATTTTCAAAGAAAAACTGCTTTTTGATCCGAACAAATGAAACGAGGATATTTTTTTTAATTTATTTTTTTGACGAATAATTTCACCTGTAGAATTTTTGGATGACGAAATCTCTCCAGTTGACGGACAGACGACCTAAGGATTTCTGTAATAGTTTCTTTTCGTTTTGGTTTGTGAAGTTTTTCCACCGACCTCTTTTCAAAAATAAATATTGACACTTCCTGTTCAAATCAAAAAATCAAAAACATTATTTTTCAGTACTCATTGAAAAAATGTTGACTGGAAAATATTTTAAAAAATTTCTCCAGTCACATCAAAACGTGCTTAGGGGATGACAAAAAATTTCCAAAAATCCGAATACAAAAAATATGTATGGACAGAGAAAAGAGATGAGAATAAAAATAGTGAAAAAAAGAGAAAGTGAGAGTGTGTGTGTGTTTTAGCTAACCTTTCCGTCGGACTTTCGGTAGCCATCGAAAATTTTCCAAATGGATTCAGGTCCAGCAGTAGCAATGAAACGTCCAATGTCGAAATACTGTCCAATTTGATTATTTTCTAATTGATTTGTAGGGAACTGATGATAGTGTTGTCCCTTAAATTTGAACATTTTCAAAATCCAGAGACAACTGCCTTACAAGACGGGCAGATAGCAACCTACAGGTGGGTTTGCTTTTCGGTTTTTCGCGCATGGATTCATACAGGTGGTTGCGTCTTGATCAGTCTTTACCCGGATTTGGTTAGGAATCCATGCGCGAAAAACCGAAAAGCGAACCCGGGTAAAAAGAGCCAGATCAATGTAACCATGGTGACGGCCAGGTATTATATTGTACACACACACACACACACACGGCACACAGACACAGAGAGGATCTTATCGATCCAATGAACCTAGTTTTCCCTTCATAAGAGCCCAAAAACATCAATGAACAGGTAAAATTTTACGCAAGCCAGGTAGAACATTTGAACCACGTTTGTGCATCTCACAGACGAGGAAGAGAGACAGAGAGAGAGAGAGAAAGGAGGCTACCAAAAAAAGAAAACAACATCCTCCATACGGAGAGAGGATGACTGGGGAAGTCTGCATTTGGAATCATGACACACACACACACTTGACACTGTCAAAAAGAGGCAACAGGAGAAAGTGGGGGTGAGAGAGAAAGCTGTTGTTTCCACCCGTACAAAAAGCTACCTACCAACTTCCTTTGTTCTCTGATTGTTCTTTCTTCATTTCTGATTCACATGCAAATGGATGGAGAGGACGGTTTACGACGACCTCATTTCCCTGCCTCCTCCTCCTCCTTTTTTTAAAAAGGAAAAATTAATGAAAAAAAAATAAAATTCTTCCCCAAGGGAAAAAGAGAAAGTTGACTGTTAAGGGACAAGATTTGGAAAAAAATTCTCTTTTTTATCCAGATGAAGGTCATCCGGGAAAGACGTCTTTTCTTGTGTAACTCTATTATTAAAATTATTTAATAAAATTGGAGGATTATTCGTTCTACAAGTCTTTCATTTCCGGAGCTATGGGCTCACTTTATCATTTTGTCATTCTCCTCTTTTCTCCTTGACTCGACTCGACTTCTTGAGCGTGATCAATGTTTGCTCAGTGACACATGGCACTGAAGGGAAAGGGTAATCATGATGATGATGATGATGGGGAGACTCAATGGATTGTGACTGTGTGTGTGTTTATTGGGGGAGGTCTTGTGTGAGTCATATGACCATTGACAAATCTCTCTCTTCTTTGCTCCGAGTATTTATAGTCTTCGAAATGACCCATTATCCCCTCCCGTCCCCCCTCCCTCAACATGTCAAAGAATGTGGGATGAGGAGAATGTTTCTTTGCGTAAAATTTCACCTGTTCATTGATGTTTTGGAGGAAATGGTACATAGTATGAGCATATGGATCGATTCTTCGCAGCGTATATGATACCTGCTTCCTGTTTCCATGGTTTTATTGATTATTTTCTCTCTTTTTACCCAGATCCCCACTTTTCTCTCTCTCTCTCTCTTTCCCCGTATTTTCTCCAACTCTCTGAATTTATCAATGAGCCAGAGAAAACTTTCTGTGTGTGTGTGTCTGTGTACGTCTGTGATATATAATATACGCACTTGCGACGATGATTCATATATTTATAATCCCTCTAATCTTCCTAGTCTTTACCAAGAGTTACTAGTATTGTAGACACGTATGTCGTATGACATCTCTCCATAAATGAAAAATGATGTGTCATTAAGTACATATTTTTAGTGTCATTAAATTGTCAAATTTCAAACTAATATTGTGTAAGACGAAGAGAATTAAAAGCTCACAATCATGAATTCATGATTTCACCTTCACTGGACGGAATTCTCAAAACGTTGTTTGTGCTGACGACTGTCGTCACTGCTTGATATCATTGTGTACAGGGATCCTCGTCACCTTTGACCCCCTTTGTCCATCCAGGAGAATTTTGTTTCAACATCCATAGTTGTTGGACAATACTAATTTGAAAGTCATAATTGAAATATTGTAGGGAAAATACTAAACAATTTAAGTGAGCAGTTGAAAATTATTTAAAATATTTATCCTGAAGGTCACAAATAAATTTTTTTGCCCAAGAAAACTTTTTCATAATACCTTCGCTTGTTAAATAATGTAAAGAGAGAATTTATTTTGTCGAATTTTAGTGTCAACAATTAATTAACAGTGAATATTTTCATTTTGGTGGAGTGGGGGAGTTGTGAAACACCCTGTACACATATAACTTTGTCATTTGTTGGGCGGCTTTCGACGAAGCAGACTGGAAAAAAAGATTTAATTAGAAAGATTTGGTGTTGTAAAAAGTTTCAAAGTAGAGTCAAAAATGGACCTGTACCAGGATTATTCAACGACTGATTTTCATCGGAAAGCACAAACTGTTGCATCCAATATTCACAAGATATCCCAAAATGGTAAGACTCACAAAATTTTTAAAAATTTATTTTGCGATGTTTTCATCTTGTCAATTAATTATAATATTTTACTCATTATTTTTATAGTGACAGCTATGCAAAGGATGGTTAATCAATCATCCGGTGATAATTCATCCATTCGAAAACAATTGTGAGTACAATTAATGCAAATTATTTAACAATCAAAATTTTACAATACAATTTTAATATTTCAAAGACTTTGAATCTAAGACAATCAAAGTACATTTTTTTTGTCTCTCAACCCTAAATACTTGTAATATTTGTTTAGTGGAGTTGTTGGAATTTTCTTTTTAATAATTTGGACATGATTAAAAAAATGTTTTTGTAATCTGGCTTAGTCATAGATCATATGATTTTCTTTTGTGTTAAAATTATGCAGACATGACGTCACTCATTATACCGGGCAATTGGCAAAAGACACCAGTGATGATTTAAAGGAGCTAAATAAATTTCCTATTGGGGACCAGGTACAATAATTAGTCACAATATTTTTCATTTGAAAAATGATTATGAAATTGTATGACTCATCATCATTTCTAATGTTTCCCTACGTAATAGAGGCAATTGAAGTTACAACGCGAAAAGTTGACTTCAGACTTCACAACCGTGCTAAATGAGTTTCAAACTATTCAAAGGTATCATTTACACTACATTTAGAAACAGCTGTCAAATTGTGAACATGTGTATTATATAATTTGGGATGTCTTCTTTAATTAAATTTATGATGTAGAGCTGCTGCGAGCAAGGAAAAAGAGTTGATGAAAGCTGTTCGTTTAGAGGAAGCAGATCAACAACCAAATTTGTTAAAGTTGAGGGAACCAACGTCAAAACAGATTTTTGCTGAGGAAGAAAATGTTACAGATTTATTGGAGAGAGAACGGTCTATACGTCAATTGGAGGTACAATGCCTATGACTACTTTTATTTAATCTAAAATTAATGTGTAAATTCTTAGACAATGTACAGATTAAAGATTACGTCTAAGCCTCAGTTTAGAGAGAGAGAGAGAGAGAGAGAAGGGTAAAGTGGTTTCCACTTTTCATATGCTTTTAACGTAGATGCATTGTTTCTCATTCACTGTTTCTTTTTTGACAAATCTTTTAAAATTCACTATTTTTATTTGTGTATAACTGTGCATGCTGTACATTGTGTGACACAATTTGTGTCTTTAATGTTCGTACGTAAGTTATTAATAACAAATTAGGTAAGCTCCCTATTAAGTGTGTTCAGTCACTTTACTCAGTCACGAGTACCTTTACATAATTAATATACATTGATTTCTCTCATATTAACTCTTAGCAGACAGACATTGACTGAAAAATGATGTACAACAAATTTAAACAACAATAATGGACCATAATGAATTTTTTCTCTCTGTCTCTTTCTCTCACTAGACGGACATATTATCGGTTAATCAAATATTTAAAGAGTTGGCAACGATGGTGCATGAACAAGGTGAAATTGTCGATTCCATTGAAGCACACGTTGAAGAGGCCCAAGTTGGAGTTCACGAAGGTGTCCAACAATTATCACAAGCTGCGACTTACCAGGTAACAAAAAAAATACACAACGACTAATCATTTTATCGGTTTTTTTCGCTTTCCATTGAATTGGTTATGATTCATTATTATAATTTAAATTTTTACCAAATACTTACGATTTACTTACGATTTTATCCTTTTATATTTACATTTTGTTTTGTTTTTTTACCCACTTTTTGGAATCCCTCGTAGAATAAAGCCAGAAGAAAGAAGTTCATTATTGGACTGATCCTCCTAATCATTCTTGTTATTTTTATCCTGATTATTGTTTACTCTTAGTTTACGATTATGATTATATTTCGCAATGTTCTTATTATTACTACTATTATTATGAATACAATAATTTTGTTTCACGTTCCGTATTGATGATGAGTTATGATGATGAATGATGATTCCACAGGGTCGAAAGCGACGCAACTTCTTTTACTTACTCGCTTTAATCACTTTACTAATTATTGTACTTTTGATTGTAATGGAAAGTCTATGGAAATAATAAAAAAAGAGAATCTATTTGATGAAACGAAATACTCTTTGATGATTTTTGACAACGGAATGAGGAAGGGAAGCGAATTGTTGTCTTCCGGGGGTCAACCCGGATTAAAAATGACAACAAAATCACAAGTCTTCCATGTACCGATGCCATTTCCAGTTGGGTCAGGATGGAGTAAGTATGGAAACTGAAATGTACGGGTGAAACGGGGAAGAAGGATGGTATCGATTTTCCCCTGCATCCATGCGCAACTGTCCACATACACGCATACATACATACGTACCTACATAGAGAGAAGGGAGAGAGAGAAGGGATCCTCTCACTGAGTGACCCTATGCTCGCATGTTTTCAATTTGAGTAAGGTAGACAAAGACCAGTATTAAATGCATTGTTTTTATTAACATTTCATCTTAAACTTTACATGGAAGTAACAAAACTATTCAGTCACGTATATATCCATATTTTATATGTATGTAGTTGTAAAGAAAAGAATTCCATAAAATAAATTTTTTGTCTGTTTAAAATCAAAATTAAGTAAACAACTCGCCAATATAGGATTGATGTGAAGTTGCTGTCAAGTTTGTCAGTCCCTCGAGTCCTTTGACACGGATCAACAATAGAAGTTTTCACTGCTGGATCCTCCTTTAATTTAACTCTAGACCAAGGACAAATATTTTACCAACTTTGGTCTCTCTTCTTTCTTTAGACTTTGTGATGTCTTTTCTAAGTGAGCTCGAGTTCAGTGACTCAGACAAAATACAAGTGCCACTGAAATGAAGTCACTGTCATTCGGTGTATTTTCATTTTTCTTTGCATAAACTATCATCATTAATATTAGATGGTTAGCTGAGGACGACATAGCATTACTTTTCAGAGATTAGAATCTGATTTCTGATGGATTGAGCCGCATGAGGATGAGAAATCTGTACCAGTGAAAGAGTGAGACCAGCATGGAGAAAGTTCATCCATCCATCATTTTGCTTTCTCCATACAACAAATGACAAATTCAAGGGAAAAAATTGGGAAGAAATAGCGTAAATGTAACAACGGCTAACAATTCATAGCATATGCCACTTTGCACATATAGACCCCTAGATTGGAGGATGAAGAATGATACATGTATTCTTATTTTTCAACAGGAAATGTATGTAAATTGATGTACTATATTGAGGACAGTGTCCTTATCAAGTAAATCATTCAATTCATTTCAAAAACTCTCCCTGGTCTTCAGGAATGCATTTTTTGATATCGAGAGCGGCATAGCCGAAATCAAGGGTC